>CM076569.1:759511378-759615677 GCA_034641835.2 Pinus albicaulis | reverse complement strand
ATTTTTTTAATACATAATTCAATTTAATACCTTAAAAACGTTGAAACATTAGAATGGAATACATTGCACACCAAAAAAAAACATATATTAAAAAACAAAACATAAAGCAATTAAACTATACTTTATTAATATCACGAAAATCTTTTACATTTTAACATTATATTAATATAAAATGTGAAATTCAATTTTTTTTTATCGATAATTAATATTGAATTATATATATATATATATATATTAAAGGAAAACGAGTTACATTTCTTCCCCGCGTGATTCGTTAAAAGCATATAAACAAATTGAGTATCTAATACATGTTAATGTCGCATACCAACTTCACTGAAAAAAGAAAAGAAAAGCAGAACACAACATCCTCATAGTAAATTAAAAAAATAAAGTTCACGCAGTAGTAAAAATCATTAAAATAATAAATCCATTATCCAAAATTCTATCTAGACTCCAATAAGTGTACTGCTCCCTTTCGTGGCTGTCGTTTGTTTACTTCCCAACTTCTGGTTTCCTGACTTGCGGTCCTCCATTTGGTAGTTTTTACTTGTTTACTTTTGAGTTTAAACCTCGGGGGTACGGGTATCCGACGTTGATTTGGAACTTCATTTTTATTCACGCACGAGTTGTGTGATGTTGATATGGGTAAGGAAACGAGAGAGGCCAAAGCCTTGGTCTCATTACCCAAAATGATAGAACATACCATTAGTACGGATTTGCAAAAAAAAGAGTTCATATAGGTATGTTTGATAGTAGTAGTTTAAAAAACTCTTAGAATAATTTAGAATCTGGGAAAGGTTTTAACAAATTTCGGAAAAGATTTATCATAATTTTGTTTACAGTTGTTAAGCTTCAGTATTATGGGTGTTCGAAGGGTTTTTGATAGTACTGAATCGATTTCCACTATCAAAAATGCAACTCAAACACTCTAACTACTTGATTTCTTCAATTTTCTTTTACCGGATTTCGTCAAAAAACTGTCGTTTGGGCTATTATATTGGTTGGGTAGACAACTCTTGCCAGATATACGTTTAAGGTATATTTTCCGCACAAGCATAAGTTTATATATATAAAAAAAAAACAGTTGTGTTTCATATACACTTATGTTAATTGCATAATCATATTTTCAATAGATGTGGAGTAAAGTTTTATTAAAAATATATAGTAAAATTAAGTATGAATTTGACTTTCTAGATTGCAGTGTAACGTGGATGATTTGATTTATCATCAGAATTTATGATAGTTGTATTGGGGTTGAATCCCACCACCCTTCGTATAAGTGGCAAGTGTGGCACGCAGTACTGCAGACGAAGTGGCGGGACAGGGGCTCACGTAGGGAAATTAAAACAGGGAGGAGGAAGGCGTGGGGGTCTTATTGTGAAGGCAATTTTAGGTGAAACCATGACCGCGGGATAGGAGACCTCCATCACTCGACCCTTCCTCTGTAAATTTCCAGTATGTAACTCATTCTTTCCATTCTATTCACGCCATCGTTAATTGTTTTGTGTTTGGTCGGGTTGTTTGGGAGCCACAAGGGAGCAAGCAGGACTAGTATGGTTCCTTGTTGGTTAGGGGAAAGTGGAATCATTCTGTTGTAGTCTGGGGGAAGGATAGGGTTAAGCTCGGTCTCTACCTCTCGGTAGCTTAGGAATTTTGTTTGGGCTCTGCATACATAAGAAATTTAGTCAGTCTGGTAAGGGTTACCTCCACGAAGGATCTTTGAGGCGTATGGAAACCCTGTTTCTGTATCAAATCAAGGATTATTTCAAGGAGGAGGATACAACAGATGTACCACACACCAATTCCAACCCAGGTATTGGAGCTCTGTGTATAGGGATATTGGGAGAGTAAATTCTCCCTAGTCCCCAGTAAAAGGCAACAACACCCCCTCTATTATTCCAGAGCTTGAGAAGGTAAAAGAAGATGGGAACTCCTGGGGGAATAGGAGTATCTATTGCAGTGATAACATCCATAAGTGTCAGTGGGTGGCTGATAATGAGAAGGGTATGAGAAAGTGGGGTCTACATTGGGAAGAATTGGGGAGAATTTCTCAGAAGAGAGCTCTGAAGCACCTTTGTTGTGTTAATAGGAATGCCTAGACATTTGCTTGCTTAAATTATTTGGAATTATGACCTGCATGATTGGTTGGATAGGTCACCTGGTCCAGAACGATTGGATGGCTTATGGGATTGCACACTCGAGGGGTCCCACAGCTCATGGCCGCTCCAAGAGCCTTGTTGGTCACGACCATGGAAGAAAGGATAAAGGGAAGGAAATAGAAGGCCAACCTAGCTCCCCCGAGAGCAAGCCAAGAGGTCGAAGGCCCGCCATAGTTGTGATTCATGAAGCAGAAAAAGCGTACCATGAAAAGATTGAAAAGGAGATCCAAAAGCTTATTGAAAAGTGGGAAGCAGATATAAACAAGCTTGCAGAGACAAAACTGGTCGCAGAGGAGTGGTGAGGTATAATTCCATACCCGGGCCAAACCAAAGGTTGACTCATGCAGTTCAATCAGAGAAAATTTCAATGAGCCTAGTGGCTTTAGCCCAAGACTTCCTAGAATATAATATTGGATTTGATAAGATTAAGTTCCATTTATGGAAAGAGGATGGGCGCCTTCAGCATATTGGGCACCGCATCACATGTATTGTTAAGGAATTCGAGCAAGATGGCAGCTTGGTTGAGGACCCAACACCTATGGATTCGGCCTCGGTTCCAGATGAGGTTGCGTAGATCATGACTGGATAATTCTATTTATTTTTCTAAATAGATACATGCAGATAGCTTTTAAATTTCAAGTGTTCAGTAGATATGATAGTCAAGTTGTAAACAGTTTTGTATGTGGGAGTATTCAGGCTATGTTTGCTTGGTATAATAGACTGAAGACATTATCTTTTTGGATGGCTTACCACGCCATCAGGTGGCCAACAGACCTGGTTTCCCTTTCTCGGTGGGTTGAGGCCACCAAACTGCAAAATCTGAATGTATATTGATTATAAAGTGAATGAAAATGGAGTAATACCAAGCTTAAAAAAAACAAAAGTATCAATTTTACTTAATTTATTCCTATTTTTAATAAATATGAAGCAAAGTTTGTTAAAATTAACTATTATATTTTTCCATTATGATAAGTGTAGATAGTTGAAAAAAATAGAGCACAACTCTCCAATTCTAACGAAAGAAATAGAGTGACACCAAAACACAATTATGTTTGTTAAATTAAACGTAAAACAAAATGTGAATTTAGAGAACATTAAGTAGCTACAACTGTGTACAATTCAGAATCTACACACTGCTTTTATTCTAGATCTACTTCTACTTCTTCAAAAATATATTTGTATGTGGATTGTTGCTACTTGTCATCTTCTATAGTTTTTTCTTCATCATCAATCTTCTGATTATTAATTTGTTGCAACATAAGTTCATAATAGAATTGTATCTCTTTGGTACTCCAATACATGAAAATTTTATTGACATTTTCACTTTCAACATCGTCCATGTTGTCTTCATTGTTGCAACTTCTATGCAAACATCATCAACACATGGTGTTTCAAGCCATGCTTCAAAGAACTTTAATTCTTCTTCATATTTTTTTGTTTCATCTCAGTCGTTTCTAACAACTGCACACACAAAATCCATGTCAATTTTATATAAAAAAACATCTTCATAACCATATTTATTATGTTCATTCTTCTATGGAATGATATTTCTCTTCTCTTCTTCCTTATTCGACTCGGTCGATTCCTCATAATATTGATTCTCCAACTCTACTTATGCAAACAGGTTTTCTTCCACTTGGTTTCTAGACACAAGTGGGTTTCTCTCACCAAATGAAAACATATCAATAAGACATTGTGTTCCATCATATGCAACCACTCATCACTATTTAATTGTTCTTCATCAAAGTTATCGTAAAAAATTTTAATTACTGGATCCATTGAATTAGTTGTTTCTCCATTGGCAACATTATCTATGCCAAAATCAACTCTTGTTGGTAACACACCATCAACATTGTGACCCAATTTCGAGTGAGATTAACAAAACTCTTCATCTCTCTGTAGATTTACTGCTACAAATCCATCTTCATTTTCATCTTCAAACACTACTGCAACGGGATGCATGACACTACGATATTCGACTTGATTACTCCCCCTTGCACCAAATGATGCATATTGGATATTCCATGCTTTCTTGGAAGTTGTAGCTCTTTCTACCTTGCACAAAAACTTATCATCCAATTCCTGTTTTATAAAATTTAATGCTAAAGCATCATATACTTCATCATATGGTTTAATAGATTGATACTCAATTAACTCTTTAGCTCGAAGAAAAGTTAACATTATGATAACCCAAAATTCAAAATATTTACTAGTAAACTTAGGAGGTGGTAGAAGATCAAAGCTAAAACAACCAACATCAATCTCTTCTCCATCTTCTTCTAGACTTCTCAGTTCCTCGGTTACGGATGCACCTCTCTAAACATGGGAGGGATCTTTTCCTCTTATTTTTGATTTCCTTTCTTAGTATTCTTCAATCGCTCTTTGCGAATGATATGGATTTATGTAGGAATGAAATAAAATACAAAAATATACATAAATGCAGATATGTAGTAGGAATAACAGTTCATTCCATTAATATCTAATACTAAAAAATGCGTATAGACAGAATAACAAATAAACTAGCTCGGACGATAATAGCTTATCTTTGAGAATATATGTGGTGGCTACATGCCTCTGAACTATGTTATAATTAGGCTCAAGTACCTTTTTATTATTGAACAAATAGAGAAAACCATAAACAACCAAAAATCTCACCCGAGGAGATGTAACACAAGAGTTTATGGGCCCCATTGGGGTTAGTTGGGCAGCTAACTTCCCCAGGTCCTAACTTGGTCATAGTATCTATGTTTGATGCGCATGATACCTTGTTGGAAATATATCTCCGAGGAATACAAGTAATGATGCAATTTATATGATATTGTTGGAGGAATCATGCCCAAAGAACGTCGTTTGGGGCCTCAAAATGGCTCTGAAACTTGAGGACCCGAAAAAACTACTAAAAATAGTAAATAAGATCCCCCAATATCCACCTAGATCATTTCCCCCACTTAGGAAGAAATGATCATTATTGCATGCAGATCCTCCATGAGGTTTGGAAATTTATGTTGGACTTGGTACCTCGTGAACTACTTTCTTTGGTGAAGGAGTTGTTCTGCTTTGACAACTTGATATAATTGGATCTTGAGCAGGCAAGTGATTTTAGGTTCTGTGTCCATGATTCGCTGTGTTGCAACCTCTTCCATGCAGTTTGGATTTAACTCTATCAGGGTGAGTTGTTTCGCAATGTCAGATGTGTCCAGTAATAGCGGAAAGTATGGGTGAAGGCGATCCACGTTGAACACTGGGTACAGGCCAAGGAATGTGGAAATGCTAAGATTAAAAGAATTTTCATTAGGGGAATTTTGTGGTCCAAAATGGGCCTCCTAAGAAAAATGTAAAACAAAAATAAACTTTATGAGAACCAATAGGATTCAAGATGATGATGTCAACCATGCGGGATGATTCACCTTTTTTTAAGTAAAATGGTAAAAAGATTAAAAAATAATCAAATAATAAAACTACTTTTTTCACTCATATTTTCAACTTATTTCCCAAATTTTTTACTCAAATTTCGAGCGCGAGTACTCATTGGATGCGAAATTTAATTCCCAATCCAAGGAGTACCCATGTTGCATACTTTTGATGAACTCATCTACACAAAAAATGAAAATACATTAAAAACGATTATTACAATCACGTTTTTCATTTATTTCTCATTTTTCATGTGTTAGGACCCATATAAAGTATGTAACATGGGTACTCCTTGGATGAGGAATTAAAATTTGCATCCAACGAGTACTCCCGCTCGAAATTTGAGTAAAAATTTGGGAGATAAGTTGAAAAAGTAGTTTTTTCTTTTTTCCCTCTAAAATTTGATGATGTAATCAAATTTTATTTTATTATTTCCACTATTATTTTATAATTTCCTTTAGAGGCCCATTTTAGACCTAAAAATTCCCCTAATGCTACCATGGCCTTAGTGATGGCGTATGGACCATATCTGAGTGGCTGTAGGTTTTAACACTGTACAAATATTATCTGCAAATTAATTGTTACAAACAAAAAATAAACAATAGCGATAGCATAAAACATAAAACAGATATACCCATATATATTTTTCCCCTGGATCCCAAATCAGGACTACGATTTTCATTTTTCATTATATTTCTTTTAGTGTTACAACACATATACATACATGCTAAAGCATTCATAAACCCCAATCCATTAACCCTGGATTAGACCATAACTTTAGTTCCCTTGACTGGATCTACAAAATACCAGCGGAATAAAACCATAATGCCCCAAAACCATGTGCAAACCCATGCACAAAACCATAGGCGGGTCCGCCCGCCTAAGATAAGGTCCAATATTTTTTTCCCAACGCACTGCCTCGGACCCCGTGCCAAGGGGTACTCGCCCCATGCAAACCCCTGCACAAGGGTAGCTGCCACCCCCACAAAGGGGCTTCACTCAATGAACCTCTAACATATCACGTGTGATCATAGCATATTAAACAATACCCTTAATTTGAGTACATATTGGAAAATACCATTAAAAATCACATTATTTAATCCCCTCCCAATATAAACCCAATACACCTTCTCAATTTAAAAATCCCCTCCTTTCACTATATATTGTAGGTATCCATTTTTTCATTAATATTTTTTACACCCCTTTATATTTTTTCATTAACTTTGAGCTCCATTTTTTATACTTTCCAATATAAAAACCCTTTACCCCCTTTATATCCCCCAATATATAATGTCATTTTTTCCTCATTATATATCCCCCAATATGAACCCACGTGGTATGGTATTGCTCCCGCAGTGAAGCCTCCGTACCTACCCCCACTTCTTACACCCCTGCCACGCGTATGTCCGATCATTCTTGGAAAGAATATAACACACACCCACCAGTGGGCATAATTTGCAGTTGGGTCCAGAGAGGCATTCCTTATGAAAATGTAACAAAAATATTCTGCCCACTTGGAACTTGTGTGGCACCATATGTTGATCATGTCGCTACTTGTGCCTGGCATTGGATTTCTCTAAGATGTCCTGGACCTACTGGATGCATTCAATAAATCTAGTTGCTTTCTTAACCTCATACAATACATGTGTGGATTATGTATGTGTGCTCGCATGATGTATGGAAACACCAGGTAGCAGCGCGCCTGGGGTAACATCAATGGAGTGCTTGACCTGACAATGTAGAGGAACCACTGTGGGTGAGGAGAAAATTTCATTGTATTCCTCCACGTCTTTGTCCATCTGCTGCTATCGAGGAGGCGAGCCCTGTTTTGAGGTTGTGGCCACAATATTCTTCTCTCCCTTTGGGTGAATCATAATGAAAATAAATTTACTGGTTTGGGAAATAATCTTATTGCAATGATTTGCAATACTCAAATAGATGGTGAAATGCAGTACTACCTATGATATCTTGTACAACTTATTTCCCAAAGTAATAATAACAAAACAAGGCCTAGACTCATACACAACATGTCGCTTCCACAAGTATGGTTGGCCTAATAATCGATCAGACACATCAAGAGGAGAAACATCACACAATAGCTCATCTATGAAGTGCTTGATGTTGTACGGAAAGTGACACTCCTAGAGGACGTGGAGATCTCTTCTTTTGTGAAGGCACCCGATGGTATACGGTTGGAGGTGTACTGTGATCATTAGGCCGAGCCACTTCATGACCTCTGCTGAAATGAGGTTCTTTTGGCTTCTGTTATCGAAAAGGAATTGTAGTGGAGAACCCTTCACCCAAATTTAGGAATGGAAGAGGCACTCCCCCTCCTATGAATCTTTGGGTTCCTCCTTCTCGATATTACTGTGGTAAATGGCGGCGTTGGGTTTTGCATCAATGATTTGCTTCCCTTTTTCATTCTCCTTTTCTGGTTCTGACTCAGAATCAAAACATGCATGTTATTTCGATGCCTTTAGTTGGGGCACCAACAACTCTTTGGTTTGACACTCGCTTGTGTTATGCGTGGAGGTATTATGAAATTCACATCACTGCCTTGTGTCCTTCTATGGCTTTGTGGTGTTTTTCTGAGTCGCATAACTTTCGCTTTCCCTGTCTTCGGATTCATGGATCCAAAATCACGCTTCTTCTGCTTAAATTTATGGTCGATTTTGGTAGCATATCGATATGTCATGCCAAGCGAGGTAATATCGAGGATCTTCATTTTCTTCTAAATGTATCTATGCAAAAATCTAGGGTACTTGAGTGCCAAATGTTTCTCTAATTTTTAATACCCAACTTTGTGCATAGGTTACGGAACAAATTCACCAGCTAGTGCTCATATTGATCCCTTTTTTGCCGCAATGTGGTCCATTTTATGTACTTGTCCTCATACCTCACAGGGGGTAATATTTTTCCTTGATTCTATATCAAAATGAATTCCAAGTGGGTGCACCTGAGAATAGAGAGGGTTCCCTCTCGTCCTTTTTCTCACAACAAGTTTCCCACCAATCTTTGACATGGGGGGCAGCTTTGAGGAGTGCAAAAGTAATATTTTCTCGATCGTAGAAATCATGGATCAAGAAATACCCTTACAGAAAATTCAACCATCTATATACGACATATGCTTCTATTTTCCCTTCAAATAAAATAATGTAGAATTTGAATTGTACCATGAAAATATTCGTGCCTCGAGAGTGGCTACTCGATGCAAATGTGTTTCCGATGAGATTTTGTTGAAGGATTTGGGAAAATTTATCCATCCTAGCGTTTCTTTTTTTTTTCGAGGGCCTCCACAAGCAATATTTTTATAGGATCTCTTACTCCCTCGACTTTCTCTTCTTCCACCATGGGAGCCCATCGGGGTTTACGAGGCTGACTTGGTAAAGGTTCAACCAGATCGAGCCCTAACTCCTTATATCCCGACCGCATTGGGGACATGCAAAGAAATATCGAGAAAGAGTAGACCGCTCTGATATCACTGATCCAGATTTAAGAAGGAATGAAATAAAATACATAAATGAAAATAGAGGCAGAAATGCAGTAGGAATAACACTTCATTCCATTAATATCAAATACTGAAAAACGCTTACAGATAGAATAACTAAAATACTAGTTTGGGTGATGGTAGCTTGTCTCTTAGAAGAGATGTGGCATCTACATACCTTTGAAATATGTTACAATGAGGCTCAAGGGTCTTTTATTTATTGAAAAATAAGAGAAAACCCTAAACAACCAAAACCCTCCCCCGAGGAGATGTAACACCAAGAGTTTATGGGCCTCGTTTGGGTTAGTTGGGCAGCCAACTTCCCAGGGTCATACTTCGTCATATTATCTATGTTTTACGATTATCATACCTCGTTGGAAAGATATCTCCGAGGAATACAACAACCAACATGATATATCTGAAATATCCAAAGGAATCATGCAAAAAAAAAGTATTTTGGGGCTTCAAAATGGCTCCAGAAGTTTAAGACCCAAAAATATGTTAAAAATAGTAAATAAGAAAACTGATGAAACTGGCTAGGTGGAATAGGTGGGTGGCCACCAATGTCCAACTAGATCAACGATCCATGACTACTATATTTTCTTTTCCTTATAATTTCTTTCCCAATTGCATGAGAAAATCTTCCATATCGTCCCCCAAAAAAAATATGTTTCTTAATATGAAACCCCATATTACACAATATTCACACGGTCTAATAATAGATGGAAACAAACATTTGATTTTGGTGCATGTATAATTGGATTAACCTTCTGATATTAGACTTGATAGACTCAATCTCAGGGACAAATATGTGGCACTCGTTACACACTAAACTAGTAAGATGCAACTAGTATCATTCAATGCCAAAACTCATACAGGCACGAGCAATCATACTCATGTCATCTACATAAGACAATAACAATATTATATTGAGTACGATCATGCCTATATTCTTTTTTTCGTCAATGAAAAAGTGGATGTTACTAAAATTATGTTCAATATGGAAGCAAAAATTTCATATATGCTTACAGAGAAACAAATATGAACTCTCTTCATGCACACAACATATGAAAACTCTAGGAAAATTTAACTAATCCTTAGCTCTTCTTTTCAATCAACTCTTGAAAAAACCCTCACATGGCGTGAAACAAAATACAGGTTATGCTTCCTCAGTATAATCACACTTCTTCATCAAAAGGAGTTTCTCTACTGTTGTACACCACCATGGGATTAAAGTCCTCAGGCCCTCCACATACCTTAGAGGTACCTCTCTGTAATGGAATTGGGTATCAGTATTATTGTACTAGGAAAATATTAAACAAGAAGAAACATAAACTGAATGAAAAATGAATGTAAAATACACACAAAGATAAACACACGAATTTACATGGTAAAACCTTGACATGGTGTCAACGAAACCTCCACAAGGCAAGGGATTGGAAACTTTATTAATCAATGATAATTATGCTTGGTTGTAAGCCTCTCTGACCATCCAATTTAGCCTAGGCTATCTCTTTACATAATTTCCTCTTCAGTTAAAATTGACTGTTCGGTAAATTCCAATTAATTACAATTTGTTGTCATATTTTAACAAACTCCACCTTGACAACAATTTTCCTAATCCCTTGTCCATGCCCATTCATCATCTCTTCTGCAAGCCAAGAGAAGCAGGACACCATCTCAAATTCTCTACTGTAACTAGCTTTGTGAATATGTATGCATGATTTTCCTGTGTACGAACCTTCTTCACAACTACTTTGCCGCCTTCGATTACATGTCTCACAAAATGATAGCTTACATCGATGTGCTTGGTCTTGTTGTGATAGGCTGCATTTGTAGCCAAATGAATAGCACTTTGATTGTCATAGAACACATTCAATTTCTCTTGCGTCCTTCCAATCTCATCAAGCATACCTTTTAACTATATTGCTTCTTTACAAGCATCTGAAGCAACTATATAGTCTGCTTCAGTAGTAGACAAAGCAACTTTCTCTTGAAGCTTTGACATCCAGTTGATTTCTCCACTTGCAAGAGTAAAAACATAACCTGTAGTAGACCTCCTTTTCTCCAAATCATCTACATAATCAGCAACCACATATCTTCAGACTGAACCTTCACGATCATGAAAGCTGATGAAATGGCCACTTCTGTCTCTCAAATACCAAAGCACCCATTTCACTGCTCACCAATGTTCTTACCCTAGATTTTGCATGAACCTGCTGACAACTCTAGCTGCATGTGCAATGTCAGGCCTTGTAGATACCATCACATACATTAAGTTTCCTACTGCATTTGCATATGGTACACAATACATATACTTCTTTTCTTCATTATTTTTAGGACTTAAATCTGAAGAAATCTTAAAATGGGAAGCTAATTGAACATTAAAAAGTTTCACATTATTCATTCCGAACTTTTCAATTACTCTCTCCACATACTTCTGTTGTGATAACCAAATATTACCATTCTTCCTCTCTCTATGTATCTCCATGCCCAAGATATGTTTTTTCGCTCCAAGATCCTTTATATCAAATGTCCTAGAAAGCTGAGCCTTTAACCTACTGATTTCTTCCATGCTTTTTCTTGCAATAAGTATATAGTCAACTTACAACACCAAGATAATGAATATTCCATTGAAACTTTCGAATTATACACAATGATCATGCTCAATTCTGATAAAATTTTGGCTCATAATGAAGGAGCAAAACTTCTTGTACCATTGCCTGGGCGACTGCCTCAAGCCATACAATGATTTCCTAAGCTTGCAAACTAATCTTCTGCTGCAACCTTGTACAAAACCTTCTGGCTGATCCATATATATCTATTCATCCAAATCACCATGAAGAAATGTTATTTTAACATCTAATTGTTCTAACTGAAGGTCAATTAATGCAGTTAGTGCTAACACAGTATGAATAGAAACAAGTTTAATGATTGGTGACAAAATGTCATGAAAATCAATACCTTCAACCTGACAATATCCTTTTGCAACCAACCTCCCCTTATACCTCTGAATACTTCCATCAAATTCTCTCTTCAACTTGAAGACCCATTTGCACCCAACAACGCTTCTCCCTTCAAGAAGTTCTACAAGTTCCCAAGTATTCTTCTTGGCTAAGGAATCCATTTCTTCTTCCATAGCCTTTTTCCATATCTCAATATATACATCATCTACTACTTCCTAATAACAAGAAGGTTCCCCATCTTCAGTAATCAATGCAAAAGATGAAACATAATCTTCATACCTTTTGCGTGTTTTTCTTTCCCTTGTAGACCTTCATAGTGTGACTGGTTGCTGAATTGGTTCTGGAATTTCTCCAGTTTCTTTTTCTTCTCCACCTTTTTCATCAGAAGTCTCTTCTTCGCTTCAAATTTCTTGAAAAGGTTTAATCCCCAATTGAATCTTCTGATTTGGTGATACCTGCTTTTGTTCAAATTTTCCAACTCTAATTTTAGAAGAGAAGATTCATCAAATGTTACATCTCTACTAATGACTATCTTTCGTGAAGAAGGATCCCACAACCTTTATCCTTTCACTGCATAATCATACCCAACAGAGACACAACATTTCGATTTTGGATCTAAATTTGAACACTGATTTCAAGGAATAAGAGCATAGGCATCACAACCAAAAATCTTCAAACGCGAATAATTACAAGACTGACACAACCAAAATTCTTCAGGAATTTTACAATTTATGGCAGCCGAAGGTGATCTGTTAACTAAATAACAAGTGGTAGATACTGCTTCTACCCACAACCCCTTTTTCAGGTTATCATTGTTGATCATGCTTTTGGCTCTCTCCATACGAGTCTGATTCATCCGTTCGGCAACACCATTTTTTCGAGGAGTATAAACAATAGTTTTATGTCTAACAATCCCTTCATCCATACATAATTGTTCAAATTCTAAAGAATTAAATTCACCTCCATTGTGAGTTCTTAAACATTTAATTGATTTTCCTATTTTCTTTTCCACCATTGATTTAAATTATTTAAAAACATTAAATACATCAGCTTTCTTTTTCAACATATAAACCCAAAATTTACGGGATAAATCATCAATAAATGTTAAGAAATATAATGCACCTTCATAAGGCACAATAGGAGATGGTCCCACAGATGAGAATGAATGTAGTCTAAAATTTGTTTACTATTATGATTACCAGTCTTGAACCTTTGTTTACATTGTTTTCCAAACATGCAATGTTTACAAAAATCCAACTTCAAGGATTTTAAATGAGGAAGCAACTTGCAGTTCATCAGTACCTGAAGACCTTTCTCGCTCATGTGACCCAACCGCTGATGCCATAGATGAGAACCTTCTTCTGATTTTTCTGATATGATCGTTGCTTCACTAATTTGAGCGCTTCCTTTGAGTCTGTATAGATTTTCGACATTTTCAGCCTTCATATCTACCAAGGCTCCTTTTGAGATTTTCAACACTCCATTTTGACCTGTAAATTTATACCCATTCGAATCCAAAAATCCCAAAGAAATCAAGTTTTTCTTTAGTTCAGGTACATGCCTAACATTAGATAATGTTTTAACTGTATGATCATACATTTTAATTTTTACATTTCCCATCCCAATAGTCTGACAAGATGCATTATTTCCCATGAATATAGAACTACCATTTACTACTTCATATGTAGTAAACCAACTTCGGTGTGGACTCATGTGATGAGAAGCACCAGAGTCTAATAACAAGTTTTCAACATCTTGAGAGACATTATAAACAGGGAGAGCTTCAGCAGTTAAAACTTCATTAATTTTCTTCCTTATTCTGGTTTTCTAACTCCTTTAGTTTCCAACAATATTTCTTGATGTGTCCCATTTTTTTGCAGTACCAGCACTTGGATTTAAACTTCTTTTTTCCCTTTGATTTTGATCTAGAAGAGCCCCTTGCTTTCTCCCCTCTTTCCTTTGACCGACCTCTGGCTACCATGGCTTCTGGTGCAAATGTCTCAATATTATATTTCCTTCGTACTTCTTCACATAAGAGAGCAGCCACAACTGATTCAAGTTTCAAAGAATCAATAGTGCTCAAACTGATTGAAGTTACGAAGTGGTCCCATGACTTGGGCAATGAACACAAAAAAGTTATAGCCTTGTCTTTTTCCTGAATTTTAACTTCCATATCTGACAACTGGCAAATAATTGTATTAAAAACATTTAAATGTTCTGCAACTTCTGTACCCTTCTTCATCTGAAGACTGTACAGTTGTCTTTTCAAATAAATTCTATTTTTCAATGATTTAGTGATATACAAGGTTTCGAGTTTTTCCCACAACCATTCAGTTGTACTCTCTTCAACAATATTAAAGTGAACTTCATCTATCAAGTATAACCTAATGGTACATAGGGCTCAGCCATCCAAGTCCTCCCACTCTAAATCTGTCATGCTTGTAGGTTTTTATTTACCCCGTCTAATGCTTTGTGCAATCCTTGTTGCACCAACAAGTCCCTAACCTTCAGTTTCCACAATGCGAAATTGTTCTTCACGGTGAACTTATCCACCTTGAACTTTGCATTTGTCATTTTGGCCATTTCTTCCTCCTAGTTTTCCCTTCTACCTTTAATATCGAACTAGGGTTTAAAAAAAAATCCCCCTCTTCTGCTAGAGTTTTTGATTTCCCTAATTCTACTCAGTTTCTTATAAAAATTATTCTTGGAAATTTAAAGAAAAAAATAATTCTGGAATTTCTCAACAATTTTCCAGCCACTTATTGATCTTTAAAACAAAAAATTCTGAATCTATCTGAAAAAAATGTTCCCTTTTAAAAAAAAAATTCCCTTTAAAATTTTGAATCTCTTCCAATAATCTTTCACTCAAATTTATGTTCCAACCTGATTTTCTTTTCTAATACTTATTCCAAAATAAAAAATCCCTTTATTTTTGTTTAATTAGAGGAAAAATTCTTCATTTGTTATTCTGAATGCAACAAAATAGAAAACCCCTTCATTTTAAAACTCAAATGCAGATAAAAACAATACCTATGTTGGCTCTTTCCTCTTCATCGCGGCGTAATAATCGCTCTCTCGAATACCTCTCGTCCACTCTTTTCTCTAATAGACAAAGCTTGGGTGTTCTTTTTCTAGCGGCTGCATTTTCTACACTTTTTTCAATGTACAGCAGCAAACTTCTTCTTCTCCGGTGACTCTTTTTTTTTTTTAAATTGGACTACAGCAAATATGGACAGCATCGGTTACAAAAAAAAAAAAATGGATTGCAAAGGTTGGATAAGAGCGAGACTTTTAAAATTTGGACAGTGGGGTGGCTCTGATACCATTTATTGTACTAGGAAAACATTAAACAAGAAGAAACATAAACTGAATGAAAACTAAATGTAAAATACACACAAATATAAACACAGGAATTTACGTGGTAAAACCTTGACACGGTGTCAAGGAAACATACACGGGGCAAGGGATTGGAAACTTTATTAATCAATGATAATTATCCTTGGTTACAAGCCTCTCCAGCCATCCAATTTAACCTCGGCTATTTCATTACATAACTTCCTCTTCAATTAAAACTATTTGTTCGATAAATTGCAATTAATTACAATTAGTTGTCATATGTTAACAAGTCTTTCAAGCGCAAAATAAAATGCCACGACTTAAACGCACATATTTGTAGGGAGAAACACGTGAAAATTTATGGGTTTATTCAATGTTTCTCCACCACTAAACAATAGCACTGTGGGTTTCTTTTTTTAGATTTCCGCAACCAAATTCGCCCAACATTACATGAGATTACAACAAATGAAACACAACCTTTGCAACTGTATGGCCCCTAGCAATGAGACAAGCCGAGAAATTATTCAACATGATGCCAATGCCTTGGATTTCATAACTACATTCCATGGGATGCCGCACTTCCCTTTTCTCACTAATCCCTTGAAAAATGGCCACAGATTTATCACCACCCATACACTGCAAAAGTACTCTGCAAATATATGATATCTGCTTTCCACAAAAATTACAGATCCAAAAACAATGGATGCCATGTTTATAAATAACACTGTACTTTGTGAAAGAAAGGTTGGAAGCAAGACACATGTTATAAGAGAACTTGAGCCTCAACTTCATGCAGACTCAATCCAACAAGACAACTTCTATCTCAATACTCATCTTCACATAAGGCTCTGATACCAATTGAAAGATTGGGAGTAACACGCAACTACAACTGCCTTATAACACTAACTATGAGACTACGAAAGTCTCAAAACAAACTACAAAATTAGTGCTACAAAAGTATGCAGCTACAACTACCTTACAACACTCACGCTGCATGTTGCTTCTATGCGTCATCTATTTGTATATGCAAAAATAAGTCTGTTACTTTCCCTTTCAATTTGAAAGAGTGAGGGTGGTGATGCCCCTTCAAAGCTCATCATGTTAATGCAGTTGAAACGGTGAGGTGGTGGTTGACGATGAAGCGGTGCATCGGTGAAATGACAGAGAACGGCGTAATTATCTCCAACAATAATTTGATATGAAATTGTCTTAGATAGATACTCATTGGGTGTTCTATTAAGGCACTACTTGATATACTCTATATACTCGATGTAAAGTGATTGATCAATTCTCCACCAAACCAAAATGATATACTAAAGAGGATGACCATGTAGTCGGACACAAACTTAAAAAAAAAATTGATATATAATTCGTTCCTACCATATTTCTCTCTTTATTCATGTAGCACTCTCTTTCCTTCTTTTGGAATGCGTTTACCATTAATATATCTTAGGCCGATATAGATTAGCTAATTTTCTTGATGTGGAACCATAAAAAGAGTACTTTCCATTTGGTAGCTCTCATAACTATTTGATTTTACTTTTTAAGATATGTACTTAGCCAAGAAAACACATATGAGGAGAGGTACCTTCCCTTTCCTCCGCTCTTGGAGGGGCAGCGATATAGGGGAGAACGTGACCTTCCTTCCTTCAGAAGACTTATCTCGGAGGATACGTAATCATGGCTCGATCATAGGGAAAGGGATCGAAAGGACTTACAGCTAGCCTCGTAAATGTGTTCTAAATTACTAGTACATCGTTAAAAAAATGTTAACTAAAACATATATTACATTTTTTCTTATTATCTTTCGGAACACGCTGGAGAATTTCCTTACCCTGTTTGAATATGCTTTCTCTGATGCAATATTCAAATATAAAATGTTTTAGAATTCTAAATGTGAATAAAACGACCAGACTAAAGAAAGTTCTCTAGTCACTTTGAATATGCTGTTTGAGATACAATATTTAAATATAAAGTGTTTAACAATTCCCATGATAAATAAAACGACGATTTGACAATAGTCATGAAATACAAACTTAAGCAATTTGCTTCGAGAAGAAATAGTTGAATGAATATGTAATACATTCTCTTATATTCATTCAGAAGGAAAATATTGAAAACAATTAACAGTTTGTGCACTTTACTTTATCATCCTCGTTAAAGATCACACTGGTCATCCGATGACTGTGATTTGCTATGAAACACACAATTAAGACACGACAAAGGAAAAATCATCTCTGCTATTTATGTTCACATCTTCTGAAGTAGGCGGCTCTTCTGTGACCTCTTTGACACCCCAGGTGTTAGAAATCGAAGCAGTTCTAATAGGCTGCGGAAGATATGCGGAAGATTCAACCATTTCCAGATTTGCTCTTTCTACTTGGTCTGAAATAGGGTGTTGTGCTGTAACTTCTAAGTACTCTGGGGATTCAGTTGCCTCATAATCTGAGGGGTAATATCTTGGAGAGATGTCTGGAGTCTCAGTGTCACCCATAGTATTATATCCGCGCAGTAATTGCAATGGATCTGTTGTTTCCACATTTGGAGTCTCCCATCTGCTTGAAAATCCAGACTCTGAAATTCCGATTCTGCTTGGAAATGTATAGTTTGAATTTCTTCTTTTCATGTTATTTTTAGCTCTCTGATGCCATCTTCTCAAACCATTAGTCACCCCTTCTTCAAATATTGCGTTCTGCGATGAATTTCTTATTTTGATATTTTCCTTAGCTCTTTGATGCCATCTTCTCAGGGAACTAGCTATTCGTTCATCAAATATGGTCTTCTTCATATGGGAACCCATCTACATTATACATGGGTTAGTTTTGACATCCAAACAAAAAAAATCTCTATACTTAGGTTTAAAATGACCAAAGTTATCTGCACACTTTGCAGAAAATATTTACCCACAATTTACTGAACTGTAAGAATAGGGACATTAAAAAAATTGCCGATAGTTTCCAATTTTTTTATTAAGATGATTCAGTACATTTAGAGAAGTTCAAATTCTCTTTCAAAATGGCAAGTCCTTTTATTTTAAATGAATGATAAAAAAATTCACCTGTGTCACAAGTGCGTAGAGCGGAAGCGTGACATAGCTACATATAAACTGCACAACTACCCTGGGCATAAACACAAACAAATCAATTCAGTTATTGTTCGCTTCAAAGCATAATCATGTTCAATACTCTCATTATATTACAATTTTAAATATTCTGTTTAATTTAATCTTTATGTTGATAATAAATTCTAACAGCCAACGAACATGAAAAAAGTTATCAGTAAATTTTGATCTATATCTATTAAATAAACGGATTTTGCAACTAACAAAACAAAAGATCTGTTTGACGGGAATGTGCTTTTATATATTAACATTCTTACCCAATGACGATTCGCAATATGATCGTATAAAGACTGTCGTGGAAACACGAGTTCAAGCCAAACTGCCACTGCAACCATTATGATCCCATTAACTGTGTAAATTCAATAACTCTGCTGATATTATAATTTATTATAATTACTAATATAAATGGCTTACGCATGTCCACGACAGGAAAGCAAGCTGGAAAGCATTCTGCAGGAACCATCAAGTATTTATGTCATTGTCACAAATATAATAGCCACGGTTAAAAGCAGTAAAGTTTACAATGCAATTATTTCAATACCTGGAACAAAGTGAAATGGATAAAGAATAGTATAAGTTGAGGGCGATTGAACCAAAACAACTTATCGGTTGGCTGCACCACTGGAATTCCTTGAACTACAGCATGTCTCCCTTGAATTCCTAACGCCATCTCTAATATTATAAGTTGCAGCTTCATTCCAACTATCAAAACAATCTGCACAAGGAAGTAATGGAGTGGTAATAAACAGGTAAACGTCAATAGTAGACAAATCATTAACTTATATCATCAATAATTCCACTTCCGAACATTTCCAGCGACTTACAGCTAAGGGAACGAAAGAGAACCAAAAGTATGAATTCCACTCTGCTCACAGACCCATACAACCAATCCAAGAGACAACGTCAGATTCAATAGCAACGGAAACAACACTAAACTTTTGAGTAAGACAGAGAGTTGTGAAGACTTACTATGCAAATTGATAAGCAAAAAGGCCATGGCAAAAGCCCATAGGGGAACACTGCGGATAACGCAATAACTGCTATAGTGTTAGGTAAAAAGCAAGGGTAGGTTACCCAGACAAACAAAACTAATGCACGACTCAGAAGCGTTGAGGAGGAAAATCTATTATTATTGGTGAAAACCGAAGTTTTTAAGGACAAAAAGTTTTTACCAACCTGATTCCTATCACCCTCCTGAAGTCTTCATCCAATGACCTCTTTATATATTTATGAAAGTTAAACTTCTTGTTATTTACAGAGAAATGGGCCTATGCATTACCAAGGAAGAAAATTAACAAGGAAAACAAGATAAATCAGGTGAATGAAATGTATATTTAAACCAAGACAAAATGGAACGGAAGATTTGAAGTTAGGCAGACATACAATGATAAAGCCATGGCGCAAGGTTAGGTAATCAACTTTCCTTATTGACCGAAAGAATTGTCTAAAGAAGCAAACCTGCAAATCTACGTAGTGTTAAAATCTAAACCAGAAATTAATATTGCTATTACATGTAAAAGGGATTCAATAAACATAAATCTCTAGAAAAATTGGAGTATGAATTACTTACCACCCATTTAAGAATGGGTGTTCTGCTCCATAAATTCATATGACGCCTTACAAATGTAGTTTGTTGGGTTAATCTGAACCTTGAAGGATCTGCATGAAACATTCAGCAAGCCCGTAGCTGCATGTACTTAAAAACAAACTTTTTCACATTGTTCAAAACGTTATCCAATCTTAAATTTTCTTGATGTGCCTTTTTCAGGTTTGAACTCAAAATCATGTCACAGGCTGTTCCCGTTCAAATTTCTAGATTCTTAGGCTGGTTTAGGTTCTTATTTTCCAAACCTGACAGAGTGCCAGACAAGGCCATTTAGAGAAAAAAATTGAAAATAACTCACCGTGTGAAAATTGATAATCCATTGATACTATCTCCTTTTCCCATGCTTTCCAACGCCTCATCTAGGCACGAAAATGACTTGTATTTTCAGTTGAAGATGTTTCGAATGCATGAAGATATGAAAGCGAATTCAGACCGAGAAAAAATTTAAACTGAATAATATGGGAGAAGATCATTTAGTTCGCGTTGCACTTACTTTTGCTCTTGCTAGGGCGATTGTTAGGACGGTATATAACACATGGAGTGTTGCCAACGTAAAGATGAGGTAGTGGAGCTGGTTCATGCCAGTGAGGGAGACCAGAGGATACTTACCCTTGAATCAAGAGGGAAAGAATATTTATCAAACTATCATAAATATCTTGAATGATATCAAATGCACTAACGCGATCTGAGTAAGCTCTGATTGCATCGGGAAATTCGAATACGCAAAATCGAGTTTGGTGTCCACCTGTTCGGAACAATAATCGCTACCAGAAGCAATCGATTCTTCCTTTTGACAGGGAAGCATAGTATAAGCTATTCCTTCTCGTATACAAATCTTAGAAATGGGCTTCTGTCCAACGGTCAGTAGAAACGAGATGAAGCCCATAAGCATCAGTTCTGCAATCCAAGAATGCCAATTTATAATGTGTTATGTTGGCCGATATGATGTGATGAATTATCATTCACAAATTGTGAGAGTTGCTAAACATAGATTTACACAGCCATGTGTTTATTTTAAACTCTTACTTCGAAACCCAATTTACAATTTTCTTATCAAGCCACAACGCAATCAAACAGAGCAATTTAGAATGTTGAATTGTCAGACGAAGCCACAGTACAATCCAGCAGAGTAATAGCGCAAGCTTTGATATATGGGGTTAAACCAGAATTTTTGGTAATCAGTGCGGGGGCTTCTTTTTCATCTGGCCCTTGATCCATACTCGGTGGATATCATTCCGATACCGTAACCCTCACATGTCTATTAATTTCTGGGAAAGTTTTGTCTTCATATTAAATTCAATTTAGAATTTCCAAATCAAAACTGTCTGAAAATTTAGTTCGAGGTTTATAATAATTAAAACAAGTGGAATTTAGTTAAATAATTATGAGTAAAACTTTGTATTTATGATGTTATCCATTCAATATAATTCAAGGAAAATTTGATGTAAAAATATCAATCAAACAATCTTATTTCGATATCTACATAAACCATTACAACAAACCTACCTGCTTTCACTTTTTCAAGTGCGTCATATAGGGCCTTCTTGTTTCGCCTGGAGAGCCACTGCAATATAATCAAAGAGAGATTACTATTACAGATAGACGTTAACTTCAAATCTTAATCATTCTACATGTGGAATATGCACCTATATAAAAATTTCAACTGATCATAATAAAACGTCGGTCACTGAGTATTGGTATTGGGCTACTGATCAGGGATAATGTTTGTGTGATCAGATCTAGTGCATAGAGCGTGAATCTATTGCTTAATACCGAATACAATTAAACCAAATCCGGTTCAAAATCGAAGTAAGATATTAAATTGAAGAGAATGTTGGCAAAAGCTTACAGTTCCAACATGATGGATAGCCTGTTCAATAAGTAAGGAGATGATTACAAAAGCCGAACAAACAACTGTCACTGCCCAAGTGGGAGTCTGCTCTAAAGAACGCTCATTACCACCACTGGTTACTTCCATATCCTTCTCAGACAACTGATAATACCTTCCTTTGATAACCTTAGAATGAAATTTCAGTATTTTGAAACAATTCCAATGACGATCATCAACAATACCTTCTTCCTAAATAATGAAATATCTCACAGCACAGAAGATTATTACAGGAGAACTTTAATGGCTTCAAATGTACTCAATTCATTGAGTTTGAACATTAAACTGACAGAATTCCTGGTCAATTCTGCTTCGAGAAGCAAATACAATTCAAGTCAATAGCTACAACGTGACGTGATTCATAGGAAGGTGGTTAAAAGACGCCTTTTTTGAAGATAGAAACTGAGTGTAAAATGCCGGAAATCATAGAATACTTGACGTATTTGTGATTCAGTTCAACTGACGGGCTTCCATCGTGCACAGAAGGGCCAGAATGTCAATAACGCACTTATCCTAATGATACCAAAACTCACTTCTGCGTTCAGCTGTCCAGGCGACCATTTCATATTAACAGTACAGCGTTTTTTTCTCTCTGAAAAAAAAATATTAACAGTACCAGTTGGTAAAATGCTTATTTTGTAGAGTCCGTACATTAAACGACCAGCCACAGAGTCAATTCTGCGTTCAATTGGAGAGTGGGGAAATCAGAAAATTTGGCCACGAGCATATAAAAATGGATCCATTCGATGAACATAACCGCGACTTATGGTTGCAAGACAGACTTTCGCACTGGCATCACGAACGAAGACCCATTAAAATTGATATTACATCGAAAAAATGCACGCCCCAGGGGGCAGTAAAATTAGGTTAAATTAAACAAAGATTGGATTCATTTTCTCTGTTAAAAAATCTGGTTCATTGAAACACGAAGCATGGGTCAAGTCAGATAAGTTTTATTATTAATAATTATTTATATAGATTTTGGTTTTGGCAAATATGTTAGAGTAAATTATCAACATGTCTAATATATCATGGGTTGAGAATTGATTGAGAATATATTAAGAAAATACTAAATCACTATCTATCTAAAATTGGTAAACATAATTTAATTATAAATTTATGAAAATAAATAGATTATTATCTTTTAAATATATAAATAATTAACCAAATTTATATTTAAAAATATTATTGTTAAACAAATAATTTTAATACTCATACAAAAATATATTTATAAATTATCAATTTTAATGGTAAATTAATTTATGAAGGATAATCTAGTATTTCTCCACTCAAAAATAAAGAGTTCTAATTGATGGCCATTTAAAAGTAAAATATAGCAATTCGTACAAAGTGGAACTTTATATATTCCGAGATTTACGCGAAATTTACCCTACATCAACATTAACGTAGTTAATCATGAGTGCAACCCACCTCAACAAATCGTCAACAATCATTCAAATCTAGAAGTTGAATCAGTGATTGATCCTTGGGTCCCACTCATTCAAATCTAGAAGTTGAATCAGTGATTAATCTTAGATTCTGGATCCAAATTGTACAATTAAAGTGGAAATCCGTTATTGACTTGGTGGCATGATTGAAGGCCGTTAAATTTGCACTAGAGTGCCTCACATTCATTTTGGAAATCCGTTATTGACTTGGTGGCCTGATTTAAGGCTATTATATTTGCACTAGAGTCCCCCACATTCATTTTGAACTTCTTGTATTGTATCTACTAGATTAAAATTTCCATTGAAGCCTCTCCATGCACTACTAATGTAACATTCCTCAGTCGAAGCTATGGAGTTGAGCCACGTGATTCGTTTACAACCTTCTCATCCGAGAGACCAATTGCATTTTCAATTTTCAATTCAACGAATCACAATGGATTCAATCTTGAAAAGCCAACCGCACACTGTTATAGGATGACAAATGGGACCCAGAAGGTTGTAGATATAATGAACAAAGGATTGACACACAAGTCGGAGAGTAACAAACTTGTAGAGTAGTCTCAAAGGATCCTCCATATCCAATTTCATATTGAGTTTCAACGATCCTGCAATGTCCTTTCCATTGTGTATTTTAGCCCTCAGTGTGATATCATGAAAATGCTAAATCATTGAATCCTTACCTGACGAAAAATTCCACCAAGATCCTATGGAATGCATTGGAGTAGCATAACCATATGGGCCAGAACATGCCATATTAACATGTCGATGGAAGGGTCATTTCAACCAAGTGTTTCCATGGATTTTAATACCGATCACGTGTTTAACAATTTAATGTGCCCTAGCTAATATGACAAACATTATGGGATCAGTTGAAAAATTGCTTGGAGTTAAGTGTTGGAATATATGAAAATTCCAGAACAACAATGGAGAGAGTAATACGCTCCTCTTCTAACAAAGAGAAATTAAAATTTCACTCACAGGAGATAGGGTTTTCAACACTGTAAAGACTATTTCATTAACTTCAAAACAAAACTATTACAAATCAGGACTGCTTCAAAACGCAGTGCTCACAACAGACTTCACTGTCTCTGTAAAACAAACACACTCTGTCTCTCTTAAAATAACACTGTTTTATTTTCTTTTCCCACACTGCTGTGCAAATTACAAACAATGAAATTACATTACATAACATGATCTTGTGCCGTGCATATGAAAATAAAATAAAATTTTATGACACCCATCGGGTCCGGGTAAAGCACAAACAAACGGACCAAAACTAAAACTGCGATTTGCGATTACAAACCGAACGTGATGGCCAACAATTAACTCTGCCATATAACATGTGTCGGGTCTGTGTCTTCAAAACATAATAAAACGGTCCATCGGTAAAGTTCCAATCTCCGATTATAAGCGCGGATGCGATGGATACATTAAACTCCGCTGAATAAAATCCATCGGGTCCACCATTTCTTATTTCACTTCGAGCCCAAAAACAAAACGCCTCCGATTGTGTAATATTCCCAACCGTTTAACCGGTTGGACCAAGTCTTAATGGTAGAAGACTAATAAATAAAATAGTAAATAAGCGGCTCTGGCCCATGGTTTTTGCTTTTAGATTGTTTTGACCCTAGGTATTTGTTCCTGGTTTTTCCTTTGATTGTTTTGACCCCAGGTATTTTCCCATGGTTTTTCCAAGTAGCCCTCTATAAAAAGAGAAGGAGGAGCGAACGCAAGACATGGAATTTGATCTTTTCTCCTTCGATATTTTGAGAGCTCAAGCGAGTTTTCAAGTTGTGGGGTTTTCAGGTGAGACCCTCAGCCAGGCTTCGGTGGGACTCGCTTTCACCCTAGTGGGCGAACACAGCTTCGGTCATCTTTCTGATTACCCTAGTTGGAACATCTTGTTTCATTTCTTCTCTTGGAAGGGCTTACGCATATTATATCTGCTGGATCGAGTGTCTGATTATGAGGTGTTTTCATACATATTATTGGAGCGCGTCCACGGAAGAATAGATCCAGCGGCTATCTGTCTAGGCGCTAAGTGGTGGTCTCAGTGTTCTGTCTGCAAAAAGGCCAATTATCTGTCTGAAGGAGCTCTTGAGCAACCAGGTGATCTCTGTCTGCGCTGAGTGCTGGAGTAGGCTGATCTGCCCAAGCAATGCCTCAGGTATCACTTCCGCACACTGTCAACCGGTCACAAGCGATCTCTGTCTAGCCACACGAGCGCTGGAATTTTCCCAACGATCCGCCCAAGCTACGCTACCAGGTAGCATTACAGAGCCGTGGCACCCTGCGCGTAATCTACAGCTCCTAAGTAATCTCTGTCTACGTAGAACTACAGTTTTGATCCTTTGGAAACATCAATGTGCCGTGCTAGTTATTCACAGTTGCCAATGTCAATGATTTGTTTCTAAACTGGACATTGATAATGGGCCTCTCATATGGCAGCTACGCATCATGTAAAAGGAGTTTTTGCCAACACGCTTCAATTGAATATCTTGTCATTTGACCTCTCCATTATGCAGCGGTAATGACTATGTGAGCCCGGTCAATAAAATAATTAATAACTGGGTTATGTTTAAAAGTTATTGTGAGGGTTTATTTGAATGGAGTGTATTGCCATGATATTTATGATTCATTTTAAATTGAGAAGTTTGGCATGATTTTCAAAAGTTTATTACGGTAGCAGCCTTATTATTAATTTTTCTTATAAGGTATTTTACAGTGGTATCAGAGCCCTCATCTTGGCCAGCTGTGGGATGCCAAGGAAGGATAAACAAAAGGGTATTACTGTTAATTGGGAAGGAAAAAGGGCTAGGAGTCAAGGAAAAAACAAAGGGGAAGAAAGACCCATGGGTGATCACGAGAATACCAAACTTGAAGATGCTTTACAAAAGATCGTTGAGGCTCAAGACACCATCATAGGACTCCTTAGAGCACAGAATGGGCAACCTAATGTGAAAAGCAATAATGGGGAAGGAGGTTCCCATTCAGGTGGGGATGGTCCACCGCAGGAGTATATCAATGTTCATAGCAACGGTCCATTCAACACTCGGAGCAGCCCTTCTAGTAGGCCAACCATGCCTCCATTTTTGGATGACTCCTCTAGGGAGCAAGACTGCCCTTCACATATTGCAGAGACAGTTACCACCTAGATGAAAGAATATGATACGTTTCCTCCCAACGTAAAAACAACCTTGAGTCTTAATGACTTTTACTATATGAGGAGCAAACAACAAAGGAAGGAAACCAAATATGGGGGCCATCAGTCAAACGTAGATTTGCAGAAAGTTGTGGGAAAGGTAACTCTTCATTATTTTGATGGATCGTCAAAGTGTTTAGCACGATCATGGGTACAGAAACTGGATACATATTTCCAGCTCAATCCCATGCGGGAAAAGGATGCCATCAAATACGCCACACTGCATCTTGATGGAGAAGCACACGAATGGTGGCAACATGGTATGACCACTCTGGGACATGCCAGCATCATCTCTTATACAAAATTCACACGGAGGTTAATAGAAAGATTCGATAGGAAGGATCCTGAGATATACTTCCGTGAGCTAACCCAGCTCCGACAGACAGGGAACCTTGAATCTTATGTTGCAGAATTCCAGAGGCTTGCAGTAATGGTCAATGACCTCTCCATGACTAGGCTGATCATGCTATTTATAGAAGGATTGTTAGAACCCCTACGAGGGTGGGTTAGGGCCTACCAACCCGCCACCTTGCAAGATGCAATCAACTGTGCAAGGGATATGCAAGATGCAGTACCCAAGAATAGATTCCTACCTAAATTTTCTATTCCTCAAAAAGGGAATGAAATCAAACAACAGCAACAGGGGCCAGTTGGTAAGGGGAAGCTGGATGATGAAACCAGAAAAGATCTCAGAAGGAGAAGGCTATGCTTTTCTTGTCAATAACCGTGGGCACCGGGGCATCGATGTACTAAGGGAAGGCACACTATATTGAAGTATTTTCTGAAAGCGAAGATGAGGAAGAGAATCCAGAGTTCGATCAAGGGGAATCACAAGGCATGGGAGTAATACATGAAGAAGTCCAGGAAGGAGTCATTGCCTCTCTCACAGGGGTCCCAAGATATCACACCCTCCGGGTTAGGGGCACCATACAAGGACAAAAGGTCACTGTGCTAATTGATGGTGGGGCCTCCCGCAACTTTATTGATACAGAATTCGTATCCAGAAGGGGACTAGCCATTGAAGAATTTGAAGGCTTCACAATTTTGATTCCAGGAAAGAAAGAGCACAACCGCATGTCCTGCACTAAGATAGTTCCTAACATGAGCCTAGCAATGGGAAACTACAAAGTTACAGATAACTTCTTTTTCGTAGACTGCCCAGACTCTCATGTAGTATTGGGGGTACAATGGCTATATTCCATCGGAACTCATACAGTAAACTACCAAGACTTGGAACTCGCATTCACGGGACCAGATGGTAAAAATGTGAAGTTGAGAGGAATGCATGCATATCCTCCCAAGGTGGTGACATCCAATCGGATGGAGGCGGATCTCCGACATGGGGTTATTGTATGGGAAATAGAGTGCCGAATCATGGAGAAGAAAACAGTAGAGCAACACAAGGAGTACCGACCTGATATCTTGGCACTATTGCAAAAATACCAGAAGGTCTTTGGAGATATTCCCCCAGGATTTCCACCTGACAAGGGATTTGAGCACATCATCGAACTAGAAGAAGGGGTCCAAGCTATCATCACTAGCACTTATCGGCACCCCAAAGTGTATAAGGATGAGATAGAAAAGGAAATAAAGGAATTGTTGGCATTAGGACACATTCGGCCGAGTTCGAGCCCCTTTGCTTCATCAGTAGTCTTGGTTAAGAAAAAGTATGGGTCCCTGAGGATGTGTATAGATTATCGAGAATTGAATAAAAAGACCATCAAAAATTGATATCCTATCCCCAGGATCGACGAGTTGATGGATGAATCAAAGGGAGCCACATACTTCTCAAAAATTGACCTTCGCTCAGGGTACCACCAGATCAGGGTTCGTGATCAAGACATTCCAAAAACAGCTTTTGGATGCCACTATGGACATTATGAGTTCCTAGTGATGCCTTTCGGGTTGACCAACGCCCCTGCAACATTTCAATCATGCATGAACCATATATTCAGGAAGAAACTGCGTAAATTTGTTTTGGTCTTCTTCGACGACATCCTGATATTTAGTAAAACATGGGAAGAGCATCTGCAACACCTGGACGAGGTCCTGGGAATATTGGAGGCACAACAATTTTATGCCAAAATCTCTAAATGTGAGTTTGGAATGACATAAATGCTATACCTGGGTCACATCATCGGGAGCCAAGGTGTTAAGGTCCACCAAGAGAAGATTGAGGCCATTCTCAATTGGCCAACTCCCAGAAATGTAACAGAGTTAAGGAGCTTCTTGGGTATTTGCACTTATTACAGAAGATTTGTAAAGGGATATTCACAAATAGCAGCCCCTCTTACTGACTTGACAAAAAGAGGAGCCTTTTTATGGACAGAAATGACCCGGGAGACTTTTGAGCGGATGAAGGAAGTCATGAGTTCGTGTCTAGTTCTAGCCTTGCCAGACTTCTCTCAGCCCTTTGTATTGGAGTGTGATGCTTCTAGGGAAGAAATTGGGGCCATTCTAACACAGAACCATCATCCCATTGCTTTTGAGAGTAGAAAGTTGCATAGTTATGAATGCTCTTACTCCATTTATGATAAAGAAATATTGGCTATTATGCATGCATTGGCCAAGTTTCGTCCATATCTAGTGGGGAATCGGTTCAAAGTCAAAATTGATCATAATAGTCTCAGATACTTCCTTGATCAGAAGGGATTAAATGAGAGGCAGCAAAAATGGGTCAACAAGATCCAAGCCTATGATTTTGAGATTGAATATGTCAAAGGTAAAAACAATGACGTTGCAGATGCCTTGTCAAGGAAACCAACTACCTTCTCTCTCATAGACATTGTAGATGACTGGAAGTCCCATCTTTTGGTGGAATACTCAAAAAATCATTCAGCTTGTGAGATCCTTGATGGACAGTCATTAGACATCCGTTATAGAGTTGTCAATGATATTATCTATTATAAGGATCGAATCTATTTAGTACCTGAGTCTCAAATTAAGATGAAAATCTTACAAGTAGCCCATGACTCTCCTTTAGCTGGGCATCCAGGCTTTTTGAAGATTTATAGAACCATCAGGGAAAGGTTCACATGGAAGGGAATCAAGAAGGACATTGTCAAATATGTTCAAGAATGTGGTACCTGTCAAAGTAATAAAGTTGAGCATACACACCCGGCAGGTTTATTACAACCACTACCTATCCCGGAACAAAAATGGGAGAGTATATCCATGGATTTCATTACAGGGCTACCTTTTTCACAAGGTAAATATTGTATTTTCGTGGTGGTGGATCGTCTCACCAAGTACGCTCACTTCTTTGCAATCCCCTCCAAAAGTTCTGCATCTCAAATAGCTCAGATATTTTTCCAAGGGGTATTTCGTCTACATGGTTTTCCCAAAACCATTGTGAGTGACCGTGACAGTAGATTTATGGGATAATTTTGGCAAGAATTATTCAGGATCACTGGAACAGAACTCACTCCTAGTACCAGTTATCACCCACAGACAGATGGACAGACATAAGCAGTGAATAAATGGGTGGAAGGTTACTTACGAGATTATGTCACAGGACAACAACGAGCATGGACCAAGTGGTTGTACTCAGGAGAATGCTGCTATAACACCACTTATCACATGTCCATAGGGATGTCACCTTTCCGAGCCTTATATGGGTACGAGGCACTCTCTTTTGCAGATACAATGTTTGGAGATAGTAGAGCACCTTTGGCAAAGGATTGGATCTAGGGGTGTCAGGATATTCTGAGAGCCCTCAAAGACAATTTGCAGACGGCACATAATCGACAAAAGTTATATGCATATCGTCAAAGGATAGAGAGGAATTTTGAAGCAGGAGATGTGGTTTATCTCCGGCTTCAGCCGTACAGGCAGTCTACTTTGAAGCAGAAGGGGGCAGAAAAATTAAAGCCACGATTCTATGGGCCCTATCAAGTTGTCTGAAAAATAGGAGAAGTGGCTTATGAGTTAGAGCTTCCCGCAGAGAGTAGAATTCATAATATCTTTCATGTCTCCTGTTTGAAGAAAGCATTAGGATCAAACATAAGATCATCACCGGAATTACCGCCACTAGATGAGGAGGGCCATCTACAACTGGTTCCTGAGGAGGTATTGGAGGTGCGGGAAAGAAAGCTTCGAAGCAGAATCATCCACGAATATTTGGTACAATGGAAATATCTTCCCGTTGAAGATGCGACTTGGGAAGGAGAGCACATATTGCAACATCCAACATTGAAATTGCTTAAGGGCAAGCAATTTTGGGCAGGGGGAACTGTAATATTCCCAACCGTTTAAACGGTTGGACCAAGTCTTAATGGTAGAAGACTAATAAATAAAATAGTAAATAAGCGGCTCTGGCCCATGGTTTTTGCTTTTAGATTGTTTTGACCCTAGGTATTTGCTCCTAGTTTTTCCTTTGATTGTTTTGACCCCAAGTATTTTCCCATGGTTTTTCCAAGTAGCCCTCTATAAAAAGAGAAGGAGGAATGAACGCAAGACATGGAATTTGATCTTTTCTCCTTTGATATTTTGAGAGCTCAAGCGAGTTTTCAAGTTGTGGGGTTTTCAGGTGAGACCCTCAGCCAGGCTTCGATGGGACTCGATTTCACCCTAGTGGGTGAACATAGCTTCGGTCATCTTTCTAATTACCCTAGTTGGAACATCGTGTTTCATTTCTTCTCTTGGAAGGGCTTACACATATTATATCTGCTGGATCGAGTGTCTGATTATGAGGTGTTTTCATACAGATTATTGGAGCGCGTCCACGGAAGAATAGATCCAGCGGCTATCAGTCTAGGGCGCTAAGCGGTGGTCTTAGTGTTCTGTCTGCAAAAAGGCCAGTTATCTGTCTGAAGGAGCTCTTGAGCAACCAGGTGATCTCTATCTGCGCTGAGTGCTAGAGTAGGCTGATCTGCCCAAGCAATGCCTCAGGCATCACTTCCGCACACTGTCAACCGGTCACAAGCGATCTCTGTCTAGCCACACGAGCACTGGAATCTGCCCAACAATCTGCCCAAGCTACGCTACCAGGTAGCATTATAGAGCTGTGGCACCCTGCGCGTAATCTACAGCTCCTAAGTAATCTCTGTCTGCGCAGAACTACAATTTTGATCCTTTGGAAACATCAGTGTGCTGTGCTAGTTATTCATAATTGCCAATGTCAATGATTTGTTTCTAAACTGGACATTGATAATGGGCCTCTCATATGGCAGCTACGCATCATGTAAAAGGAGTTTTTTCCAACACGCTTCAATTGAATATCTTGTCATTTGACCTCTCCATTATGGAGCTGTAATGACTATGTGAGCCCGGTCAATAAAATAATTAATAACTGGGTTATGTTTAAAATTTATTGTGAGGGTTTATTTGAATGGAGTGTATTTCCATGGTATTTATGATTCATTTTCAATTGAGAAGTTTGGCATGATTTTCAGAAGTTTATTACGGTAGCAGCCTTATTATTAATTTTTCTTATAAGGTATTTTACAGATTGAATACTTGTGACTGTGTATTACACTGCTGTGTGGTCTGTGGGAACACCTACGGACCTTGACTTACGGTGGAGGGCGATTACAATTAAACATGCAATTTAAGTTATCGCAATGGCCCACAAACAAAAATGGCTGCGGTATTACATATGTGATACCTCCGATTGCGATGAACGCATCGGACCTCCTTCGTCAACAAGACACTTGAACTTTAAAGCATATCTACTGCGATTTGCGATTGCGATTGTGGTCGCATCGCATCGCGATTCTTCACCCCAACAAGACACTGCAAGTAAAACTTGCGATTGCCGCCACATTAATTAACTCCACCGATTATATTCGTAAGGCTTTAAAGCCTGATTCAACCTATAATCAAAGCTCTGCACTGCTGGCGAGACTTTGAGTCTGAGCATTTACTCTGCTCTTAAGAAATCTGCTATCGCCTTAGATAAATATCAAAGGGGTAGATTCTTATCTTCTCTGTACTTCACCTGTGCGGGCTTTCCAATCCTTTTGTAATTTCTTCAAGAAAGAATGGCTACCGCCTTTTCGAAGGCATCAATGTGCTGCACTTCAGTCATTCTGCGATTACTGCTGATTGAAATTAGTAGTTGGAATTAATTTCAACATTAAGTACAATTTCACTTTTTTCCAGGATGCTTAAACTCATGATCCAAAACTCATATACACTTTGTTAGAAAATTGAGCTTAATTTTTATTCTCAAGGAGTGGTACCTACAGGGATCTACTAATGATTACTGCTTGAATACTTAGGTACTTGGATAAATTGACTCCGTTTAGAAAATCATATGCTTCTCTATAATTTTTACAAGCTACACCTAGACTCCATGCCTAAGTGAATACTTATTATGCATAATTATTACAAGCTATTGTTAAAATGCATGCTTAGGAATATTTGATAATTCTTCTAAGGTTAGTGAGAACCCCTCGTGCACTTGGTACTCCAATTTATAACTAAGATGTTATTGGAGGATTTACTTCCAATTTTAAGAATAAAAAAGCTTGGTCATGGAGGTTTTGAATGTGTTAGAATATAAAGAAACCCAAAATGAATATTTCTATTAAATATCATATATGTAATAAGTTAATAATGGGTTCTATTTATGGTTGAGGTTGATCTATGTTAAGATTAATTCTATTAAGAATTTATGAATATAAAATATATGATAAGTAAAAGAACTTCAATAATATATTAGAATGACAATTTAGTCATTATATAACATTATAGTTATAATAAGAATACATTAGGTTATTTTGAAATTTTATTTCGTAACGTCATTGTCGTATTACTCACCTTTTATAATGTAAAGGAGTTGTTTGAATTTCTGAATAATTATCTTAATAGTGATTCTTAAATATTGTATTTGTATATTTTTTCGTACATATAAACAACTTTAAAGGTTATTATAAAATTTTGTATTGTAAAAAAAAACTGAGATTATAAATTTAGAAATTGTTTGAAAATACAATTTAAAGAAGAAAAAAAAAATTATATTAATGCACAAATGAGTTATGAAATAATTCATCTCTAAAAAAATCCAGATGAAATAAAAAAAACATCCACATATAATTTAGAACATACATGCATACATCTATCACAACTCTATATCTACTATCCATAATCTAAATTAATTTTATTTCAACTAATATTCATCCATAAGGAAGTTTAGGTTACATCTATCACAACTCTATATGTACTATCCATAATCTAAATTAATTTGATTTGAACAAAAATTCATCCATAAGTTTAGGTTACATCTATGACAACTCTATATCTACTATCCATAATCTAAATTAATTTTATTTGAACTAATATTCATCCATATGGAAATTTAGGTTAAAGAATATTTTTAAAATATTTTGATTCATTAAAGCATGCTTAAAATTTGATATTGATTTTTTCAAAGTAATATATAAGATAATATTAAATATGAAAATTTATAATGTGTGTCGTGGCATTAAAGAAAGAAATAATTTCTCATTTAATTTTAGCAAATGTTCCATGGTATGCTAGAGATGATGGATCTTCCCAAAGACATGAAGGTCTCACTCAAAGGACAATTAAGAATCTTAAATTTATATAGAGATGCAATAGGAATTCCACAAATTTACATAGTTGGTTATACTTACATGCATGTATAGCACAATTAAGAATCTTAAATATATATAGAGATGCAAAAATATTTCCATAAATTTACATAGATGGTTATACTTACATGCACTTATTATTGAGCTTACATGCCCTTATTATTGAGCTGAGAGGCTCATTCTATAATTCAGTATCAGGGATGTTCTCAACCTCTAGTTGAAATCTCTCTATTTTAAAATAAAATAAATTTCTTTAAATGAGAAAAAAATGACCATATCAAATGACATGATATTATATAAACTTTATAGAGAAATCTAATATAAATTGAAAATAAGATAATTTTTTTTTTTTAAATTTTTTAGTGTGAAAATGTTGTATAATGTTTATACTTTTAAAAAATATGCACATACCCACTGACTAATTTATTTCAATATTAAATTCATACATATGAAAAAAAAGTAAAACAAAATATTTAAACACTTAAAGAAAAGATGTAATTCAAGAAGGAAAAAATGATCACTTCATAGTAAAAATAATAAGGATATAGATAATTCATTTAATTCTTAACATAAAATCAATATGTAGCATCTTAAAAATATTATTAATAATAAAAAGTTCAATTCAAACGATAAATAAAATATTTTAATATCGAAAATTAAGTAATATTATAGTGTATTTAATAATATATTGATAACAAATAAATACTTTGATATGTACAATATAGTTCATAAATAAAATATTTCAAGTAAAATATTTAAATGTGAATATTATATATGATTAAAAAAACTACATATGCATTATATCAAGCGTAGATGTGTTGAAATTACTAGTTTAACCATTCAAAACTGTATCATTCATATATATATATATATATATATATATATATATATATATATATATATATATATATATATATATTATCTCTCTAGGCTCTTGCTATATCTGTTGTTAAGATGGATATATATTGGTAACTATGTGTAATGAGACATTAACAATAAAACTAGAAATATAAATCATCATCATACACAAAATATTCATTATTTGATATTTACAAATAAATAAAGAAAACAACATAACTCTATGTAGTATTCATAATTGACATGTAATCTAAGCTTTTGAAGAAGGGGAGGAAATACTCATTCATTAATTCACTTTTTCATAATTCAATGTGGTTCCACAACATCATAGAAGATTGATTTAGATCTCAACAACATTTGCAACCGTCACCACTTAACCATATAATAATATAGTGTTATCACTAAATATGATCCTTACACTAATGTGAAACCCTTTATCCTAGCCACAAAGGAATTTTATACAATTACGGTGTCTAATGTTAACCGTCTCAAATTTGTTACAATGTAATAGGGGTGACTATGAAATTCCATTAACTAGGTCAACTTTAGTTATGATCCTTAAATTATAATTTTTCTTATTCAACTTCTAGCATGCTTCTCTATAACTTAATGCATCATTTACATTAATCTTGACCTTATACTATGGGGAATTCTTATCCATCGAGGATGTAATATTCCCTCTCTTGATCTAGTTAAAGTGGACGGAATAGGTCCATGGTATTATCGTGGTATTTTCCCATGGTTTCGGCCCATGGTATTTGTTGACGGTTTTCAAGGAAAATAAAATAAAATAAGGACCATCAAGAGTATAAAAGGAGAGAGAAGCGAGGCATTTATATTCATTATGGTATTATCTATCTTATTGTGCTTGGGTTGGGAACTTGGCTTGGCTAGTTCTAGCATTAATCGCAGGACGAAAACCCCATGCTGAATTTGTCTTGTGGATCCATCCATGTTCCACGATTGTGATTTCGTATTGAGTTTTTGTTTTAATGAGTAGCCGAGCATGCCACCACAAAGGCTTAGATATTTTTGGTGTGGGCATGTATATTTGTTTTCAGTTAATAATATAAATAAAAGGATGCATTTCCAGATCCTGTCTATGTTCATGGTTTTTACTGAATGATTTTTTATTGAAAAAACTAGAATGTGCTAGATCTGACTAAATTATTAAGGTTTGGGATCTTACAGTGGTATCAGAGCTGTGAATTCTCCCATCTTGAGGGTTATATGTGGGGATCTTCAGTGGGATTTCTTCTCACCCTAAGCCTGCATCTTCCAGCTTCGGTGGTATTGTCTATCACCCTAGTTGATTTCCTATTTTTTACGTCTTTTAAGGTTATGAAGGAAAAGCATTCGCTTTGTTGAGGCTACAGGAGAAAGGGCCATGAGGCCATTGTTATTCATGATTCAGAACACAAAAGGCCAAACCAAGGCCTACAGTTAAGTAAGTTTTCACTAGTCGCATCACCATCAACATTAATTGGATTAGTGTGTGATTCTCTTAGTGAAAATAGATCCCCGCCATTCATTTGGTATTAGGTCGAGGTGACTGGGTCGAAAGAGGAAGGCCGTGTTCTGGTTGATAATTTAGTAATTTTCTTGCAGAGATTATTAGATCAATCTTGTAGGACTGTTTTATTTGCCTAAATTTCTCTGTTCGGAAAAAAGTTTTCTGGATTTTCCATTTCCTACATTCATTTTGGCACAATTGTCTTGGTGGAGAAAGAGTACATGGAAGCTATATTGTTTGTGGAGAATAACCATTATATTAGAGGTGTTTCACAGATCTCGTTCATTAATGAGTCAAGATCGGAGATTTACAACACAAAGTGTGGGCAAGGTTTTCAATTGAATCATTGTTCCTGGTATCACACAAGTCATCAGTTAAACGGGGGAACAACTAGCAGTCACACGCTCAAGATTTTCCTCGCAGGTCATATTAACAGTTGATTAAAGGTATCAGCACTGAACGAATCCTGCTTGGGTTCATGCAGTGAGAAGCCCTGAAGGAAGAATGAATCGGCAACGGGCTGGACTGTCGACCGGCTCAGGGCAGTGCTTATGACCAAGCACAGACTAATCACTGTCGTAGCAGCACCGAGGCAGGGAGAAGGGTCCAATGATGACCAATCATTTCTTGAAGTTGTGGGTTGTAGTGGGATGGTCAACTTCCCCATTGCTAAATCTACTAGCGGTGATTTTTGAAGGATGCATCCAACCCACTGTCAATAAATTTCGTGACCGAGAGGCCATACCCATTGGTGGTGTATTATTTTAATGGTCAAGGAGCCAAATTTAATTATTAGAGGCTGAGAATAAAATTCATGCTTATAAAAATGATGGTGAGAAGAGAATAAGACATCAATCCCTTAATTCAAAGAGGAGACTAAATGATTCAATGGTGCAAGGTCGAGCATATGAAACTGAGGAGGATCAATGATAGAGAAGACTTGTTGGGAAGGATGAGTAGTGCTGGAACTGGAGAAGACTATGGATATGGAGTACTCTCTATAGCTATAACTGTAGTAGTTATTTTGGTCTCAAATCAGTGATTGATTTCCTTATGGAGGCAGAAGATTCAAGCCCTGTTATCAAAAGGATATAAATCATTTTTATTGAAGAAAGCCGAGGAGAGAAGAAAATCTGTTGAGATCCATTGATGCCAAACCACAATGTCATCATTTTACTTTTGGAAATGCCACAAGAATCAACATAATGAAACATCACTCGATTCTATGGGCTACAATACTTTTGTGGATCACATATGGCAAAAATATATGACTCAAAATCTAGAGCAGAACAATAGGACTTTCTCTCGAAAGGTCCATGTTATCCTTCAGTAGTGAAAATATATCCAGAAGGAAGATGTAAAAAACAATTTTCTCTTTGAACTTGGATCCAAATTGCAGTGTACAAAGTTAGAAGATGTCCTCCTACAACTAGGCAAATTAAATATGGCTTTGAGCTTGATAGAGCAGTCAGAATGGGAAGGGTCAAGTTGGGCCTTTAAGCCATCCATGCTTGCTTAGATACAACCTAGGTTCTTGGAGAATTCTTGTGAAAAGGTTAGACTCACAGTCGCCTCTTGTCTCAGTAAAATCATAGCCTTAACAAAACTGCTATTTCCCTAAAATGATGACATCACGAGGAGGACTTTTAGGGTAATGGTAGAAGCAATCCAAGGGTTGGACAACACCACCCTTATTACTTTTTTTCAGAAGCACACAATTTTGGGACGCATGGCGAAATTCAGATTTGGTATACTTATGCTGGATATAGAGTGTGATGACTTAATCGTTCAGATGCTCCAATACTTCTCCAATGGAATCACAATGTCTCATCCAAACTTCATCAAAACAGACATGCAAAATATCATGTCTCCAATCTTAGGAGGAGACAGGGCCATCTGTGAACAATTGAGATCCAAATTGTTGGCCATTTGGAGGAAAGAGCTAATTGTATCACTTTATTCTTATGAAGTAGCTGAGGGGTTCATTAAACAGAGCATCAAACTACTTAGAAAGAAGTTAACCAAGAAGGAACTAACAAAGATTTTTGCAGAAAACAAGAATGAACTAAGGAGGAAAGGTTTATGCTTTGTATGCAAGGGAGTTTGGGCACTTGACCATTCATGTCCAGATGATAAGGAGGCAACAAGGATAGAAAAATTAGAAACTTCTTCAGACCATGGGGATTCATCCATAGATGGGTTCACCGGTTTTCAGGAGAGTTCCTATGAAGGATCTGAGCAGTGAAGAAAAAATGGTGAGCAAAAACACCATGCTCTTAAGACAAACTTGTAGGACAAGTTGATTAGTCAGCTTGACAAAGTACATGACAAAAGGAAGGATGCAATTCCTCCTAATGATGTGGTGGTCAAATCTATAAATACACCAGAGGACATCCATAAAGAGTATGATCAATCAGGTATAAACAATAGTCCACCAATACATCCATGTTGGAAAACCAAAGAGGATGGACAACTTATCCTCACATGTAAAGAGGTCCAAGAAGAACACACTCAAGGAGAATAAAATGAGGAGCCAGCCATAATAAATAGATATGATGAGCATGATCATGCAAGGTAGCATAAAAAATATATTATTCAGGATGAGTCATTTATAAAGGGCCAATCAAAGGTTCAAGTTGAAGTAGTGGTTGTAGGGCATCCGATGCAGTCAAACATAGAGACATTCCGCAATTCACTAGAGTTTCCAGTGAAAGACTTTCGGGAGAGGATGATGCATTTCAAGACAGATCTTATGTTGTTGAAGCAAAGAATCTAGACAACCTGAGACACTGTCTTACAGGAGAACAGAAAAATTTAGGAAATCATAGGGAAATGTGCGAAATCATCGACCAAGCTATCTAGTATTGAGGAATAACTCAAGTCCCTCACAAGGCTGCATGAGGAGTACAATTTGGAGTTCCATAGCAGCGCTCTAGAGGAATACATAGATAAGGATTGCAACACCAACAACCCACCTTTATACATTGAGAATAGCAGGGCAGGGTTCTCCAAATACATCATGTTGGGTAAGTCAGCAGAGTGGCATGAATCGAGCATCGAACAACATCAACATAGTAGATTTGCAGATATTCATTCTTTCCCAAGTGTGCATTTGCGAGAGATTATGAGTTGGTATTCTATTGACATATTTATTCTTTGGAGGATACCCATAGCCAAGGGAAAATTACATCTTGGGCCATTTGGTGCAGGTAGCGATGAAGGGTTGAAATGGAACCATAACCCACAGGTCCGAGGATTTAGGTGGCAATGGGATCTAGGAGAATTCATTGAGGGTAGGATTGGCCAAAGGATTGTTTGGGATCCAGGTAAATCTATTGAGGGAAGGATTGGTCCGAGGATTGTTTGGAATCTAGGTATCGAAGGATCCATTTAGGATTCAACATGGAGTGATGCAACAATACATCATGTTGTATGGTATCTTGGTATCAATGTACAAATGCTTCTGTTGTGGACAGAAGTGGATCGCTTGAGGACAAGAAATCTTTTGGCAGGAGGATTTGTAATATTGCCTCTCTTTATTCGGTCAAAGTGGATGGAATAGGTCCAATGTATTATCATGGTATATTCCCATGGTATCAGCCTATGGTATTTGTTGATGGTTTTCAAGGAAAAATAATAAAATAAGGTTCATCAAGCCTATAAAAGGAGATAGAAGCGAGGAATTTAGATTCATTATGGTATTATCTACCTTATTATGTTAGGGTTGAGAACTTGGCTTGGCTATTTCTAGCATTGATCTTGGGACAAAAACCTCATGGTGAATTTGTCTAGTGGATCCATCAAGGTTCCACGATTGTGCTTCAATATTGGGTTTTTGTTTTGATGAGTAGCCGAGCATGTCACAGTAAAGGCTCAGATATTTTTAGTGTGGGCATGTATCTTTGTTTTCAGTTAATAATATAAATAAAAGGTTGCACTTCCAGATTCCATCTATGTTCATGGTTTTTACTGAATGAATTTTTATTGAGAACACTAGAACGTGCTAGATCTGACTAAATTATTAAGGTTTGGGATCTTAAAATCCATGTTTTTACAACTTTCTTAAAACAAAAGGGTATAATAAACCCAACCACAATAATTTAATCATCATTTACTCAACCCCTCTCTTCCTCTTTCCCTTCAAATGAAGGATCCAACTCAAAGATGCTCTGTAAGGATTTTCCACAATTTTATAAAATTTCTAATTATGCACGCCACTTTCCAAAAATGTTAGAATCGATATAAATGAATACATGACCTTCTCATTGTTTATTTCCACAAGATGAGTCTACACAAGTGATTTTGATTTTGAGTATGCAAAGGACTCTAGTTGTTGTATGAATAAATAGATAGATTCTGTTACATGCCAAAATTATCTCAAATATTTATTCCCCATATATGCATCTTCATGGTGTGCATCGAATTGATCATCCACATCTTGAGATTCTTGAAACATAATTTATTATTCTAAAGGGTTAGCAATTGTGTAATCCTTTACATTCATCTGCCTGATTTTCTCCTAGATATCCTCAATATACTTGTTTCTTTACTCTTCCAATCCCATCCAATATTGAAAAATAGTGAATATATACTCGATTTCTTCCATAACTTAGTATAGTTGATTTCCTACAATATTAACTTCTTCAAATAGGGGACACTTTACCCATTTGCTATTGTTGTTCACTCCCTTGGGCTTCAGCATTATGAAACTAATGACATAGTTCACTACTCTATTTTTGTAGCAACCTCCATGAAATGCACAAAACATAAAGGCTCTTAACAGGATGGCATTCTATAATTTCCATTAGTAATTTGATTTGCCTCCCATAGCTCAAGCCATGTGTCTTATAGGTTCATCCAAATAGCTTCAATTTCATCATGGGATTTTTATTGATCATGCTTCCCAATATCATGATCCTTGTCCATTTTTACAAGCTATGCCCAAAATTGTTGATCGGTAGCTTGTAGTTGTTCATTCCCATTTTATTTTTAGTCAGGTGCTACTCCACCTCATTTAAAGATATATTCATAACACATAGTAGGTGATAAGTGGACAATTGTTTATCCATATAATACTAAGTAGCATGGTACATCAATGGTTTTTAATTGAATGATTTCCCATTTCCAAGAAAGGGATATTATTAAGATGGCATTTGAACTTCCACGTTTCCATGTTTTTTACCAATTGAAGCACTCTAATGATGTACTCTTAGATAGTTTCATCTAAGAATGATATCACAACAATATGTTCATGAATTATCCACAAAAATAGATTAACAACGAATATAGTCATGCAAAATTTGTTTTAGCTACACCATGATGGATTGGGTATTCATCCAATCATATCACAATATGTTTCTAGGTATATCATCTTGTAGCTCGCCATCATTAGTATCCTCAACAGGAACATCCTCTAGTGTCCAAGTCTCATCCGATCAATACCATGTGCAATTGAGGTGGTTCAACACCATTTCCACTGGGACCTAAAATTCCTCCAACCCTATCTATGACATTTTCCACCATATCGTCTATATGATACAAGATTTTCCCTACACTTAAATATATGAAAATATATTGTGTGTGTTGTTGTTGCTGAAATGTAGAAGAAGGGATTGTAATTTGTGATCCTTCATTCTCAATAAGAACTCTGGGGATATTCAAAATATATTATTGATGTAATTCCACATATCAATAATTGGAATATACGTGTTGGTATTTTCATGTGTGATAAATAATTATAGACTCCTCTACAATAGCCAAACCATTTTTTTTTTTTTAATAATTTGCAATTTCTTGAAAAAGGGAATCTACACAACTAGGTGTTCAAATGACCCAACATATGTTGCAACTAGAGATAATTTTGACACAAGTTGAGTAGGTCAAATAGAGGGGGATGATGGAAATTTCATTAATTAAGATACACTTATTTCTTCTTGGGATATTTTCCTTTAAGGAAATTGGTTACATGGCTCACACATTCCTTGAAATTCTTCCCTTGAAAAGGTAGCTAAATTTTTTTTAGGTTGTCTTAACATAGTTGGTAATGTTAGGGGATGCAAGGGTAGGCTCAATGTCTAATAAATCCCAAAATTAGAATCCTAGATGATATAAACCTCCTTCCTCTTCATTTTCCTCAAATATATTTCACTCCGTACTACGGATGAGGGCCACAAAGGGGATAAAAAAAATTTGGAAATATAAATGTAACATTGGTCATCATATATGAAAATTTTATTCCTAACCATTGTTGGCACCAGATTAGGAACAATGTTTGGAGAAATATGTAAGGGAATATTCCATGTAGTGAAGAATTTGTCTACATAGGTCATTCTATGTGTATACTGGTTTTCACTATGCACATACATGATGTGTATAATCTTGTTTATCACACCCCAACTATTTGTAATTCACCATCAATTTCATTACACACCCACTTTACATTAAGGAATCCATCAAATCTAATGAACTAATATATTTTGTAGTAAACCATTTTGATGGTAACTTGGGTTTTACTTGTTAGTGTTGTCACAATTTTACTAATATAAAAGGATGTATGAAGGAAGATTTAGGTTCATTTTAACAAATATATAATTCAAGAAGTATGATATAAAAGAAAAGGCCCATAGATGAATGTGTTAATTTTCCTCCTTGGTTCATGATAATTAAATATTAGCTTATTATTGTTTCTTAAATTCTCCATGTGAAATTAACGGTTTCCATGGAAAGCTAGTGGATGCTTTATGTGATTATGTAAATTCTTGAATATTTTTCAAGAATTCATGGAGTGCATATTTTTATTTGTTCCTATACTTTTTATAAGTTTCCTAGGTGAGAGATTACTCATTTAAAGAGTATTCAATATGTTAAGTCTCACGGGGTATTTTTTGGTTAAGTATGAACCTAAATTCTAAAACACTACAATATCAATTGGTTCCTTTGCTAGGATTGAATAATTAGGTTCTTCATGAAAGAATCATGACAGGACGTGGACGCCATCAATAAAATAGTAGAGGACTATAACTTAGAGAAAGAAGAAGAGTTTCCACAATAGGAAACCAAGAATTTATACGTAAAACTAGAAACATGGAAGCAAAGGTACCTTTACTCAAATCTAAATGGAATTTTATTTATTTATTTTTCCTGTCTATTGCATGAATGGATGAAGAGAGTAACAAAAACTGATATTGTGTCGTGAGCTCAGGTACTAGTTATCTAGGACCAAAAAGTCACCACTAGGTTGAATAATTTGTTTCAATAGGTTGTTTCAATAATTTGCAACTTCCCATGAAAAGGAATCTACGCAACTAGTTGTTATCATGACCCAACATATGTTGCAAATAGAATTGATTTTGACACAATTTGAGTAGGTTCATCAAAGAGGGATGGTGGACATTGGATTAATGGAGAAAATTTTTTTTTCTCGATATATTATTCTCTAAGGAATTGTTTACTAGCTCAATTAGTTGTTGAAATCCTTCCGTCGAAAAGGTAGCCAAATCAAGGATAGGTTGTGTTAACATATTTGGTAATGTTGGGGGTGAAAGGGCTAGCGTGATGTCACACAAAGCTTAAAATGGGAATCCTAGATGATCTCAACCTCTTTCCTCTAGTTTTTTTTCTCTTGGCTATGTCACTACCCACTAGACTAATGACTGAAAGTGAGCTAAAAAAACATTTGCTAATATAGATGTAATATTTCTTAGTGTCTATGAACTTTTTATTCGTAAAAATTGTTGGCACCTGAGTAGGTACATGTTTTTGAGAAATGTGCAAGAAAATGTGGCACACACTAATGAATTGGTGTAAATAATTCATGTTACGCGTGTATCTTTTTTCACTCCGAACATGCACAATATGCATAATATTTTGCATCACAACCCAACTATTTCCTAATGCACTGAGAATTATTTTTCACAACAAATTTCTACTAAGAAATCAATTAATGGTAATGAATTAATATATTTTTGTTATTATTTTGTAAATTAACCAACCTATGGTTAGTGTGACTTTTATAATTGTTATTATTTTTATGATTTTCATAATTTAAAAGGATGTATGATGAAAGATTAGGTTCCTTTTTACAACTATAGAATTCAACAAGTGTGTTGTTTAAGAAAAGATAGTTGAAAAAATGAATTTGGTTCCTTGAATCAAGATAATTAAATATTAGCTTATTATTCTTTCTTCAATGATCCATGTTAACTGAATTCTTTTTGTTATCACCCAAAAAAATTTAGCACATCATTGTGACAAGGTTACAAAATTTCATGGTTCAAAATTGGGTTTAGAAGTCAATTTAGGTTTGGTCAAGGGTAGGTTTAAGATTTGTATGGTTTAAAGCTCATCCTTAGGTTAAAATGAAGTACTTTTTAAACTTTTTTCATGTCAAATATTCATTGTTTTCATTTGTGGGAAATTTCCTAAAGTTTCGGGTCAAAACTGTTCAATTAGCCAAAAAACGTTGTTTTCGTAGCGCCATCCATTGAAAAAATTGGTTTTGCACTCGAAAACGATAATAGTTTCGTAGCACAAACATGAAAATTACACTACAGGCGCTACGAAAGAGCATATTTATAACTGTCTTGTTAGATGAGCTGGAAAATTTGAGAAACCATTGGGAAATTATAATCTAGTGGTATGATGAGTCAGGTAATGATGAAATTCGATGTACTCACCCACATTTCCAGTCACCATTGTAATTATAGGTTATGAATGAGACATAATTCAGTTATGATATGACATTTTAAATTTCAAAATCTTTCCTAATTGGTCATTCTCATTTTCCTTTTTCCTCTAGTCTAAATGTATGAGCTCTGAAGTGTTAAACCAAACCTATGGCCGGTTCATACAATGGTTTTTTACACCCATATCAAGCGAGGATGATACAAATTTATCAAGCGAGGCTGCTTTTACATATATTCAAGTGAGGCTGATACAATTTATCAAGCGAGGCTGACAGGTTTTCTGCAGTGTATAGCAAAAGACAAGAAAATACATAAAGGAGGACATTGCTTAAGGCATGAACCTGAAGATATGAGGTCAATAACTGAAGACCCAACAGTGAAGGAGGCATTCAGAAAAGTAGGCTGCTTACAGTTTTGTGAAAAGTTGCAGGGCTCTCACACACAGGTATCCAAAGAATTTTCCATGAATTTTAATGGAACAACTACTAAGGTTGGGATGCTATGTGTATCTATTACACTAGAAACCATTGTTGCTATTACAGAGATACCAAGAGGTCAAGAAACTTGGTTTAAAAGCTTCAAATTTGATATGGAGCAGTGTAAATAATTTATGAAGTCTAAGCACATAGACTTGGATCTTAATAATGCTATCCCTACAGGCTGCATCAAAAATCTCAAAGCTGATGCTCAACATTCAGAACTATTTCACATGTGAAGGCAGATATCACAAGGTTTACTCATATCATTTCAAATTTCTTCTGCACTTCATTGGTAATATTTCACTCGATTTTCCTTTTTATCTGCATAGGAGTATTGTAAAGATGGCTGATAAGTTGCAATCAAAGTTTGAAAGGAGTGAAACATCGTTGTTTCATCATGGTTTAATGAAGTTATTGATTTTAGATGAAATTTAGAAGATAGGAAGGGATTGGTCATATTTTTTGTTTATAAATGGTTTTGACTTGGAAACCCTAACCCCTGCAAGAAACCCTAAAGCTAAAGGAGTTCCATCACCACCAACAGCAGAACCAAGTCAACCTGTGGCTATAAAACCAAAAGAATCAGTAAAACTAAAGCGAAGGAAATAAAATAAGAAAAGGGTAGAGCAGATACAAATGCTTGATACACCATCTCCATCACCTACAAAAAAGAGACAAGCTGTCAGTAAGCATGAAATCAAAATAGTAACTAGAAGCCAAGCAATGGCATCAAAATTAAAGATAATTTCTACAGAGGATAGCCAGTAGCAAAGGGAAATCTAGAATACATTCTTCATGGTATTGACATAGAGGAGACATCCATAGTTGAAGCTGAGTTCATTGGGGAATATGAGCATAAACTGAAAAAGGCTAAGTCTACCAAAAAGCTAGAGTTCATTGGGGAAGATGCAACTTTCATCTTTCAAGAAAGAAAGCCTATGACTAGGCATGCTAGGAAACTAAATGAAGGCAGCAAGGAAGTTCATAAACCCACTGAGAAATCTAAATTTCCTAAAGAAGTTGGTGATCTCTCATCACCTACAGTGAAGCATACAACCAGCAAAACAAAGAGGGGAAAAGAAGAAACAGCAGAGAAAACAAAGTTTCAACACCTGAACGAAAATTTGAGGTTGGAAAACCAGGAAATTGCTGTCATGAGAAAGAGGGATAGAAAGCATAGTGCCGAGAAAGCACAATTTAAAAGGATGAAGGCATTGTGGGAAGGACAAACTGATTCTATTTCTGAAACTCCAAGTAGTGCAGAGAAATTTTTCAAATGGACAGTTCGAGAAATAAAGGAAGCTAAGTTTGTCAGAATAATAAATACTCATTGAGAGCTAATAATAGAAGTATTAAAGATCAAGTGGAGGACTTAGAGTAGCAGTTGAAGTTAATTCAGGATGAGTTCAAGAGCAGTGTCATTAAAATAATAGTCATTGAAGAATCAATAGCTTAATCAAGCGCAAATGAAGAAGGAACCTCAAGTAAGCTATAATGATTGTGTTTTTACAGTTAATATAGTTTTTATATGTTGCAGATAGGCGTATTTCAAGTTTTTGGCATAAGTATAGTTCTATTTTGTTGAAATTTTTTGACAAAACTGCACACTTAGCAGTTTCGTAGCACAGACAATGTAAAAAAGTAGAAAAGTGCTATGAAGCTGCTGTAACAGCTTTTCTTTCTGATTTCTATCAGATTTTGAAGGGTAAAAGAATGAATCAAGAACTAAATTTGCTACTGAATATGCATTAAAAGGTAATTAAGACAATATTTGAGGAAATGAGTCAAAAATTTGAAGAATAAGCATTAAAATGGCAATGTTACAGAGGCACTACGAAACTGTTGTGTTTCCGTAGCACAGTACATTATAGCTCTTTTGAATAGCTTTGAAGGCTGTTTTGGACAACTGCAGCCTAGGGAGGAGTTTTGGGATGTGCTAAATAAACTTGAAACAACTAAGGACCTCGAAATAAAGAGTACATGATGGTCAGAATGTTCAAAGAATGTACAAGACTCTATCCCTATAAAATAGGAGTCTGTTTCCTATTTTGGTGGAGGTCAGCAATATGGCCATGAAGAGTTGAAGCCCATGATCTAGATTTGAACATGTGATGATACACTTGGAAATGATGTAAATTTGAATAGATAAGGCTGTTATAGATAGCAATAAGTAGTTTGAGTCCTTTTTGGAATAGGACTGTTTAAACAAATTAGGTGTCTTTTTGTAATAAATTCCATGTCTTATCATTATGAAAGGTGGAAGGAGTAAGAATTTCGATGTATCTATTCTAGAGAAAGATCATCTCATGTTTTAAGAGTTCTATTAAAGGCAAGCAGGTAGAATTAGTAAAAGGTTGGACATTTTTGGCAAAAGTGTGCTTATTGTAATTGATCGGTTTTCAGCTAATGTAGAGATTTTCTACTTAACCAACTTGAGATTCAGAAGGAGTTTTAGTGTGTTCCTATTATATTTCCATCTCTTTATTATCCTATTGCAATGGTGTTTATATATATTACTTAGAATTCATATTTTAGATGCTTTGACTTCCTAAATGAACTGACTGTGTTTTTACAGTTTCATATGTGTTTATCTCTTGACTAAAACTCTGATATGCCTCAAATTCCATGTTAAGTAGATTCATTGCATTAATAAAATATTTGACTCCATAATCCCAATGTGTACATGCTAATGTGATTCTCAACCTACATCTATTCATTACTCAAATGGAGTTAGCCATCTATATTTTTATCCAAATCATTAACCCTTGAGAAAGCCCTCTCAGGCTGAGAAGGCTAAGCCTCAGTTGAAATATTAGGTTTGAAATAGTTACATGAAGTTGTTGATCAAGCAGTTGATCAGATCAAATTTTGTGATAAACATTTTGGTGTGTCTGCCAGGAGTCTGAAGATTATTCTTTCCCAAAATTTTGAAGCTGAAATTTTGAAGGTAGCAGGAGCTCAGGAAGCTTTTCGAGGCTGCATCTACCTTGGTGACTCCGTTCAAAATTTATATGATCAAAGGTGGCTTCAAGAAGGAGATACATGAGGAGTAATCTTGACCTAGATCCACCTACCATCGTGGACTCCGAAATCCATTTCCAAAGGCAGTCAAGGAATTTTTGAAATATCAGGTACTCCATCACATTCGAAATCCTTGTCCTCTGAAATATTAAGAAGTCCTGAAGATAAAAGAGTTGATGATAAAATTCAAGAAGTTTTTTTTAGATCAGAAAGTGAAAAAGAGCTAACTAAAATTATCTTGGAGCTAACTAAAGAGAAAGTGATACCTCAGCTCTAGTAACACAGGAAGAGAAAGAAGATTTTTTGAAGCTGTTACTTATGAGTTGTTGTTTGAAAGAGAGTCTTTAGATAGATTAAAAGAGCTTGACCCTTTTGAAGTCTTGTTGAAAATTAAATATGGTTTACCTCTTCCTGATTGGAGTATAATTGTTAGTGGACAACAAAGACCAAAGAGTCCCCCTCATAATAGTCATTCATTTTCTATTCCTTCCATCCCTAAGACTACCACAGTCCCTTTAACCATGGCTGGAAATGTACCTTGTCCACCTGCTACTCCTGCTAGATATGCCCCTCTTGTTCTTCCAGCTGTTTTACATGACCTCCCTAGCAAATATGCTACTAGAATAAAATTTTTGGGAAGTGATGAAGACATTACAGCAGAAGAACATGTGGATCAATTTAATGATTTTACAAATAGGGAGGAGGTTGATCATGAAGATGTTAAGTTGAGATTGTTTGCTCAGAGTTTTACTGGTGATGTTAGGAAGTGGTACAAAGATCTGACTCCTGGAAGTATTCATAATTGGAATGAGTTTGAAGATACCTTTTTGAGAAAATGGGGAAATAGAACTAATCCAGTACAGACCCTCACCGAGTATAGCACTCTGAAAAGAGTTGTTGATGAATCTATTCAGAAATTTTCAAAAAGGTTTAATAAGGTTTATGACTCTATTCCTACCCATTTGAAACCACCACAAGCCTTAGCTCAGATGAGATATGCCGAAGCTTTTGACTATGAATTTTCTATACTGTTGAGAGAAAGAGAATCTCCTTCACTTGCTGAAATGCAAAATGATGCAGTGAAGGTGGAGGTTAATTTGATAGCAGCTAAAAAGTAAAAAATGAGTAAGACTAAGTTAAAAGAAGAAGAGAAGCATTCCTCATCCACCTCTCATGATAAGTTTGATTCAATGATGAAAACAACGGAAAATTTGATGGATAGATTGGCCCTTGGGAATATCTCTACTCCTTCTAAACAACATGAAACTCAATTTAGAAACCATCATTTCAAGAGACATCGGAATTCGCAAAGACCAACGAAAAACAGATATCAGCAACCTGATCCTCCAGTGAGACCTCCTTTCCAACAGTACTTGATTGATGAAGAAGATGATCCTGAAATTATTGAAGGGTCTATTCACTATTTAGATGAAGAAATGTCTGGAATTTTCTTGACTAAATAAGAACATGATCAATCAGACCAAAGTAATCATGTAGAGGAAACATTAGATTATCTAAAGGGGTATCAACATGTTATTTTTGAGAGGAAAAAACAATACAATCTCAGAAATATAAATGTGGCTATTATTTCAAACAAAACACAACCTAAGAAGGATACACCTAAGGTTGTTGATGGCAAGAAAGATGCTCCTAAGGTCGCTGAAGGTAAGAAAGATACACTACCTCTTCCTTCTATCAAAGAAGTTGAAAAATCTGTTTTTGTTTTAAGTTTTGAAAATGAAATTTCTAAGATCAAAATTCCAATACCTTTTGGTGATATTATCAAAGTTAATGAGTATAGAAGCAAGATTGTTAAAATGTTGAATTCACAACAAGGAGCTGGTGATATCTTAAATGTGCAAGAGGATCACCCAACTATATACTTGGGTCAAATATTAGAATATGAACAGAATGAGGAGGTGCCTCCTTTTTATGTAAGCCTTCGCATTCATGACATGACATTACATAATTCTATGTTGGATTCATGGGCCTCTCACAATCTTATGCCCAAATTAATCATGGAAAGGATGGGGTTAGAGATAACTATACCATATAAGGACTTGTTTTCTTTTGATTCGAAAAGAGTTCAATGCATTGGTTTAACTAAGGATGTTGTTGTTGGTCTAACACAAGTTCCTACTAATACTGTGGTCATGGACATCGTGGTAGCATAAATTGTACCAAATTTTGGTATGCTATTATCAGGGTCACGGGCATCGAAAATTAAAGGTACAATGCAGATGGACATTACTTATGCCACCATTCTTATTTTTGGTGAGAAAATAATATTGTATCGAGAGAAAAGAATGGCCTACATGGTGAGTAGTAAAGAAAAACCCCAATATTTTCCAATTTATTCCCGTGATACTAAACTTGGATCTGTTATTCTTTTCAATGATTTGACTAATGAAGCAGAGGATGAGAAGAAAATAGAAAATCATAGATCTGAAATTCAGCAGTCCGGAAATCAGCAAACATAAGATCAGAATGTCAGTGATAAGGAGGCGGAAGGTTGGTGGTCATTGCATTTTGATTGATCAACAGGAGGAGAAGGAGCAGGACTAAGGATTTGGATCAAAATTCCAAGTGATGAGAGTAAGTTCTTTTCCTACAAACTGAATTTTGATTGCATGAATAACATGGCTAAGTATGAATCCTTGATTTTGGGCATAGAAGTTTTGAAACAAGTTGAAGGTTTTTATCAAAAAAAAGGATATAAATATGAGGGCATATAGAAACTTAGTTTTGGACATGTTGGAAAACTTTCAAGATTATTCATTCATGGTAAAAAATAGAGAAAAAAACTCCATTTTTTATTCTCTTTTTGTCTCTGCAAGTCTTTTCATTATTTGTATGCATTCCACTGAAAAATATGAAGTTGAAGTTCACCATAGACCAGCTATCCTTGATAATATTACTCATTGGCTAGTTTTTTAGGAACAAAAAGTGTATAACTTTATTGAGCTGAAAGAAGAGTTTGAGAATATACAAGTAGATCAACAAAATTTGCTTGCTGAACCTAAAATGAATTCTGAAGTTTTGAAACTAAAGAATAATTCCATATCAAAGGGACTCATACCTGTTGAAATTTTTTTTGATCAGAATGGTGTTTTTAAATCCCCTAAGATACAAGCTGATGATGAAGAAGTTGAGAATTGTAACCTTTGTATAGTAGCTATGCCCAAAATGATTAAACTTTGAAAGTTTCTTTTAGCTGATATGAATTTTAAGTATATTTAAATGATGAAGAGATTCATAGATGTTTTTTCTTCGAATTATGCTAATTTGAAGGAGTATGACCCCACAATTATTCAACATACTATTCCCATCAAAGAAAATGAAAGGCCTTTCAAGCAGAAATTAAGGAGAATTAATCCACTTCTCATGCCATTGATCGAGAAGGAGGTCAAAAAACTCTTTGATGCCAAAATCATTGTCCCAATCATATTTTCGAATTGGCTTGCAAACTTGGTTCCAGTTAGGAAAAAGAATGGAGAAATTAGAATATGTATTGACTTCAAAAATTTAAATAAATCTTCTCTGAAAGACAACTATCCTCTCCTAAAGATGGACCAAATTTTTCAAAATATTGTTGGTTCTCAAAGAATGTCTATGCTTGATGATTTTTCAGGTTACAATCATATCCTTGTACATCCTGATGATCAGGAAAAAACAACCTTGACTTCACCATGGGGCACTTTCATGTACGCCAAAATGCCATTTGGTCTCATGAATGCGGGAGCTACTTTTCAGAGAGCAATGGATATTGATTTTTCTGAAGAGAAGGACAAGATAGTGGTTGTTTATCTTTATGACATAACAGTCTTCTCAGGGAGGGAAGAAGATCACTTGAAACACCTAGAAAGAATTTTGTTGAAATGTAGAATGTTTGGCATCTCTCTAAATCCCACCAAAATTATTTTTGATTTAAATTCAGCTAAATTACTTGGAAAAATCATTTCTAAATATGGGATTAAGATTGATCTAAACAGGGTCAATTCAATTCAGAAGGTGGATTTTCCAAGAAGCGGGAAAGAGATTCAATCTTTCCTTGGAAAGGTAAATTTTGTAAGGCGATTTATTCCTAATTTTGCTGAGATTGTGAAGGACATAACAAGGATGTTGAAGAAGGGAGTTGACATTAAGTTGACAACAGAAGCAAAGCACTCATTTGAGGAGATAAAAAGGGCACTCACACAATCACCAGTATTGATCAATCTGGATTTGTCAAAAGAATTTCTGGTTTTTACTTTCGCATCAGAAAGTACTATTGCTGGAGTTTTGTTGCAAAAAGGACAACAAGGTATTGAGCAGCCTATTTCCTTCTTTAGTAGGAAAATAGCTAACTCTGAGCTGAAATATAATATCTTATAGAAGCAAGCCTATGCCTTGGTGAAGGCTATCAAAGATTTCATAATTTATATTCTGCACTCTCATATTGGGGCTTTTGTTCCTAATACTATTGTGAAAGACACCCTCACTCAAGCTGATCCTGATGGTAAGAGAGGAAAGTGGATTTCTAAATTGTTGGAGTATGATATAGAGATTAAGCCAATAAAATTTGTCAAAGGACAAGGCATAGAAAAGATGATGGCATAGTCAAACTTTGACTGTCTTGACATAAATTTAATTACTGAAGTATCAGGGGTTTCAGATGAGGAAGAAGAAGTAGTTCCTATTGAAGAAAAATACATCACTTCAGATTGGTACAAGGAGATTTTTTTTGACCTACAACATCATAAAGCACCTGCTGATCTAACAAAGTCTAAGGCAATATTTGTAAAGCTAAAATCCTTGAGATATTTCATTTTTGATAGAAATTTGTTTTGGAAGGATACTGGCGGAATTTTGCTGAATTGTTTGCTGGAAGAGGAGGCCGATAACGTGATTGAGGAGTTCCACAAAGGAGATTGTGGAGGTCACCATTATTGGAAGGCCACAGTGAAAAAAATTCTTAGAGCAGGGTATTATTGGCCTACAATATTTAAGGATGTCTACAAAAACATTGCTCCCTCCCATGAATGGCATATTTTCGAGGGTAAGAGGAAGCTTGTACCTTTACCTTTAATGCCTATATATGTGGAAGCACCATTTCAGCAGTGGGGGGTAGATTTTATTGGAGAGATTCATCCATCATCATCAGGTTAGCATCGTTCGATTCTCACAGTGACTGATTACTTCACCAAATGGATTGAAGCAATCCCAACTAGGCAAGCAAATGATTATGTGATTATTTCTTTTTTGGAAAATGATATTTTGTCTATGGTTGGTTGCCCCATGAAGATTATAACTGATAATTCATAGGCATTTAAGTCTAAGATGCTGATCAATTTCTATCATCAATATCATATTACTCTTGGGCATTGTACTGCATATTATCCGCAAGGGAATGTTCTTGCTAAATATTCTAACAAGAGCATTGTGAGGATCATTAAAAAGGTGTTGCAAGAAAATAAGAAGGCTTGGCATTTGAAGCTAATGTATGCCTTATGGGCCGATAGGATATGCACAAAAAGGTCAATTGGAACTTCACCATATGAATTGCTATATGGGGCTGAGGCCATTTTTTCCTACATCTCTAGGGGTACCTTTCATGAAGCTGATTCAGGGGTTAGAAGAGGAGCCTAATGAAGTTCAGAGAAAAATAAATTAGTTAATAGCTCTGCAAGAGAAGAGGGATGAAGTTTATAACAAAAATCAATAGTCTCAAAACAGAGTCAAGAGGACATTTGATAAGAAGATCAAGGAAGAAAGTTTTAAAATTCAGGATGAAGTGCTGAAATGGGAGGCCATAATTGAAGAGAAAGGAAAACTTGGTAAGTTTTGAGAATTTGTGGAAAGGTCCTTTCAAGATAGCTGCATTTCATGGAAACAATACTTACATACTGCAGGAGATGGATGGAAAATAATATGCTTGAGGATCTGTCAATGGCAGGTTTTTAAAGCATTACCCTTCCTAAAAATCTATTTATCATTCATATCATTGTACATATTCAATTTTATGAGTTTTTTCTGCTAATAATAACAAGCTAAATCATCAAGCTTGAGCCCGAGGTGAAGGCCATTAGAGCTTGAGGAGAAAGCTTGGAAATTTCAAAAATTTTTTTCCTTTGGAAAGAAAATGGATAGCAGCACTGGAACTACTGGTTCTTAGTGTACCACAGGGGCACACTATCCCAAGTGGAGCCACTTTTATCATCCAAATTTTTTTTAGCACATCATTGTGACAAGGTTACAAAATTTCATGGTTTAAAATTGGGTTTAGAAGTCAATTTATGTTTGGTCAAGGGTAGGTTTTAGATTTTTATGATTTAAAGTTCATCCTTAGGTTCAAATGAGGTCCTTTTTAAAAAAATTTCATGTCAAATATTCATTATTTTCATTTGTGGGTCATTTCCTAAAGTTTCGGGTCAAAAATGTTCAATTAGCCAAAAAACCCTGTTTTCGTAGCGCCACCCGTTGAAAAAAGTTGTTTTACGCTACGAAAACATTGATAATTTCATAGCACAAACATGAAAAATTACACTACAGGTGCTACAAAAGCACGGATTTATAACTATCTTGTGAGATGAGCTGGAAAATGTCAGAAACCATTGGGAAAGGGTAAGTTAGTGGTATGATGAGTCAGGTAATGATGAAATTCAATGTACTCACCCATGTTTGCAGTCATCATTGTCATTTTTTTTTTTTTTTGCTAGTTTAGACTATCCTTAAGGTACCCATCGGGGACTGAACCGATGACTATCGCATGGAGTGCCTTAACAAAATTCTCACTCGTCGAACCAAAGTCTCGTGGGCGTCATCATTGTCATTATAGGTTATGAATGAGGCATCATTTAGTTATGAGATGACATTTTAAATTTCAAAATATTTCCTAATTGGTCATTCTCATTTTCCTTTTGCCCCTGTTCGAAATGTCTGAGCTCTGAAGTGTTAAACCGAACCTATGGCCGGTTCATACAAAGGCTTTCTACACCCATATCAAGCAAGGCTGATACAAATTTATCAAGCGAGGCTAATATAATTTATCAAGTGAGGCTGACAGGTTTTGTGAAAAGTATGGTAGAAGACAAGGAAATACACAAAGGAGGACAATGCTTAAGGCATGAACCTGAAGATATGAGGTCAATAACTGAAGACCCAGTAGTGATGGAGGCATTCCAAAAAGTAGGCTGCTTACGGTTTTGTGAAAAGTTGTAGGGCTCTCACACACATGTATCCAAAGGATTTTCCATGAATTTTAATGGAACAACTACTAAGGTTGGGATGCTAAGTGTATCTATTACACCAGAAACCATTACTATTGTTACTGTGATACCAAGAGGTCAAGAAACTTGGTTTAAAAGCTTCAAATTTTATATGGAGCAGTGTAAAGAATTTATGAAGCTTGAGCACACAGACTTGGATCTTATAAATGCTATCCCTAGAGGCTGCATCAAAGATAACTACTCAAATCTGCTGCTCAACATTCAAATGTATTTCACATGTGAAGGCATATATCACAAGGTTTACTCATATCATTTCAAGTTACTTTTGCACTTCACTGGTTAAGTTTCACTTGATTTGCCTTTTTATCTGCATACGAGTATTGCAAAGATGACTGATAAGGTGCAAGAGAATTATGAAGGGAGTGAAACATCCTTCTTTCATCGTGGTTTAATGAAGTTATTGATTTTAGATGAACTTGAGAAGATAGGAAGGGATTGGTCATCTTTATTGTTTATAGATTGTTTTGAGTTGGAAACCCTAACCCCTGCAAGAAACCCTAAAGATAAAGGAGTTCCATCACCACCACTAGTAGAACCAAGTCAACTTGTGGTTGTAAAACCAAAAGAATCAGTAAAACTGAAGCCAAGGAAACAAACTGAGAAAAGGGAAGAGAAAATAAAAATGCTTGATACACCAACTCCATCACCTGCTAAACAGAAACAAGCTTTCAGTAAGCAGGAAATCAAAATAGCAACTAGAAGCCAAGCAGTGGCATCAAAAGGAAATATTGTTGCTATAGAGGAGAACCCAGTAGCAAAGTGAAATCTAGAGGACATTCTTCTTGCTATTGACATAGAGGAGACACCCATTGTTAAAGGTGAGTTCATTGGAGAAAATTGGTATAAAATGAAAAAGGACAAGTCTGTAAAAAAGCTAGAGTTCATTGGGGAAGATGCCACTTTCATCTTTCAAGAAAGAAATCCTATGACTAGGCATGCTAGGAAACTAAAGGAAGGCAACAAGGAAGTTCATAAAACCACTGAGACACCTAAAGCTCCTAAAGAAGTTTTTGATCTCTCATCACCTACAGTGAAGCATATAGACATCAAAACAAAGAGGGGAAAGGAAGAAATGACAGAGAAAATAGAGTTTCAACATCTTAAGGAAAAATTGAGGTTGGAAAAACAGGAAATTGTTGTCATGAGAAAGAGGTCTAGAAAGCATAGTGTCGAGAAAGCACAGTTTAAAAGGATGAAGGGATTGTGGGAGGGACAAACTGATTCTATTTCTGAAACTCCAAGTAGTGTAGAGAAAATTTTCAAATGGACAGCTCCAACAATAAAGGAAGCAAAATTTTTTAGAATAATAAATACTCACTTGAGAGCTAATAACATAAGACTTATAGATCAAGTGGAGGAGTTAGAGCAACATCTAAAGTTGATTCAGGATGAGTTAAAGAGCAGAGGCATTAAAATAACAGTTATTGAAGAGCCAATCGCTTAATCAAGTGAAAATGAAGAAGGAACCTCAAGTAAGCTATACTGATTGTGTTTTTATAGTTAATACGGTTTTTAGATGTTGCAGACAGGTGTATTTCAAGTTTTTGGCATAACTATAGTTTTCATTTTTTCATTTTTTTTGAAAAAACTGCACACTCAGCAGTTTCGTAGTGCAGACAGTGTAAAAAACCAGAAAAGTGTTACAAAACTGTTGTAGCAGCTTTTCTTGCTCATTTCTATCAGATTTTGAAGGGTAAAAGAATGAATCAAGAACTAAATTTTCTATTGAGGATGTATTAAAAGGTAATTAAGACAACCTTGGAGGAAATAAGTCAAAAATTTGAAGAATAAGTGTTAAAATGGCAATGTTACAAAGGCGCTACGAAATTGCTGTGTTTTCGTAGCACAGTACATTATAGCTCTTTTGAATAGCTTTGGAGGAGGTTTTGGACAACTGGAACCCGCGGAGGAATTTTTGGATGTGTTAAATGAACTTCAAATAGCAAAGGACCTCGAAATAAAGAGTACATGATGGTCAGAATGTTTAAACAATACACAAGACTATATGCCTATAAAATAGGGGATTGTTTCCTATTTTGGTGGAGGTCAGCAATATGGCCATGAAGAGTGAATCCCATCATCCAGATTCGACCATGTGATGATACACTTGGAAACGATGTAAATTTGAATAGATAAGGTTGTTATAGATAGCAATAAGTAGTTTGAGTCCTTTTTAGAATACGACTGTTTAAACATATTATGTGTCTTTTTGTAATAAATTCCATGTCTTATGGTTATGCAAGGTGGCAGGAGTAAGAAATTCGATGTATCTAGCCTAGAGGCAGATCCTCTCATGTTGTAAGAGGTCTATTAAAGGGCAGGAGGTTGAATTAGTAAAAGGTTGGACATTTTTGGCAAAACTATGCTTGTTGTAATTGACTGGTTTTCAACTAATGCAAAGATTTTCTACTTAACCAACTTGAGATTCAGAAGGAGTTTTATTGTGTTCCTATTCTATTTTCATCTCTTTATTATCCTATTATAGTGGTGCTTATCTATATTACTAAAAAATCATCTTTTAGATGCTCTGACTTCCTATATAAATGAAATGACTGTGTTTTTAGAGTTTCATATGTGTTTATCTCTTGACTAAAACTCTGATATGCCTCAACTTCCATGTTAAGTAGATTCATTGGATTACTAAAATGTTTGACTCCATAATCCCAATGTGTACATGCTAATGTGATTTTCAACCTATATCTATCATTTCTCTGTTCATTACTCAAATAGAGTTAGCCATCTATATTTTTATCCAAATCATTAACCCTTGAGAGAGCCCTCTCAGGCTGAGGAGGCTAAGCCTCAGTCAAAAGATTAGGTTTGAAATAGTTACATGAATTTTACTAATTAAGCAGCCTATCAGATCCAATTTTTGATAACCCTTTCCATGGATTTTTAATTGCTGGTTTATGCAAATGATTAATGTGAATGTGCATATTCTTCAATATTTACATGAATTCATGCAATGCGTAATATATGTTCCTATAATTTTCATAAGAGTTTGAGATGATACCATATCCATTTAATGAATATTGAATATGTTGATGCTCATTGGGAATTTTTTAGTCAAGTCTTTTGAACCTAAACTATAAAAAACTACAGTAAAAATTTGTCCCTTTGCTAGGATATAACAATTAGATTCTTTGTGGAACGAGGAGATGACATGGAAGCCATCAAGAAAATATTATAGGACTAGATCTTAGACGAAAAAGATGAGTTTTCATAGTAAGAAACCAATAATTTATAGTTCAACCTAGAAATATGGAAGCATAGGTACATTTACCAAATTTACATGGATTTTCCTTTGTTGATTTTCCTTGTGTATTACATGAGTTGATAAAGAGAGTGAAATAGATTAACCTTTTTTCGATGAGCTCAAGAACCATTGGTCTAGGACTACGAAGCAGCCAGTAGGATGAAAAATATAAATAAAATAATTTTAATTATGCTTTGAAATAATGAGAGGAACTTTGAAAGAATTAGAGGGATATCAGGCATAATTTTCAATTGAATGTAGTGAATCTTTTAGTAGTTCTAAAAGATAATTCGATGTAGGTACGAGAGGTAGATTTCTAGTTAATTGGATTAAGATGTTATTTTTTCATAATGGGATAATGCAAATAGAGTCCAACGGGATTAAAACATGAAACCTTGACACTCAGGAGTATGAAAGGGTGGGGGAATATATGAGGTATGTCAAGAATGGATCCAGAAGAGTAGAAAATAATATGATAAGGGTGAAACAAAAGAATATATGAGATTAGGGAGATATTTAGTAATGAAAATAAAACTAGGAAGGTAAAGAAAGATGGAGTAATGAAAAGGGATTAGGATAAGTATATTTACTGCATCCAGAATCAGTACAAAAAGAGAATCAACATTAGAAGTAGGTGCTAGAGAGAGATATGCGTTGTAGAGGAGTTTATGAGAAGAGGAAAGACCATCAAAGAGATGCAATATTGTTGAATAAGTATCAATAGAGGATACCCAACATAGTAAGCCTATAATTATAGATGAAGTTGAATCACATTAGAAAATAGAATTCATGCCAAAAGTAAAACATTATGATGAGGAAGGTAGTTGTGACAGCGATATAGGAAGTAGTGAGGAAGAAGTTATTTCTAGAAATCAAGGGATATTGGTAGTTTTAAGAAGGTTTTCATAACTAGATATATGAGGTTCTATTATAATCACCAATGAAAGAAACCATGTAGGATAATACAATCCCCTTTTCAAACCACCCCCCTATCTTGTTTCAAAGCAAAGAAGAGAAAGTTCAAGAGAAAATGAAGTCGATAAGATTTTGCAGGAGAGGCTATACGAATCTACAAACCTAAGTCAAAATTAGCTAACAATATTTGACTTGAGCCCCAAGCTGATTATTTGGGTAAGAGATAATTTGATGCTTAGAGTCCTAGTATTTCATGTTTTTAATTGAACAATTAGAAAATAGCGGGGAGGTCAACGAGGTTATAATAATTATTATCATTTTCATGATTGTAACACCCCCAAGATGGTGGTGTGTATATTGTAGATGTCAATTATAGGCTGCCGAGCCAAGAAATATTTTTGGGCTTATGTGCCGATGTACACATGATTGTACAAAAATTTTCCTACGTATTTATGTTTTGAGGTTAGAGTACCTATACGATTTTGTTTCAGTGAGTCCATGTGCTAAATAATGACAGACCTAGTTATGTAAATATATAATCACATGCATATTAATAAAAATACCCTATTCCTACAAACCAACTTAGATAATAGAAAATGGTTGTTAGAAAATTAAAAGTGGGAAAGGGGGCTAATTGCTAAGCGATGGTGGGATTAAGAAAAAGGGGATACCCCATTATTAATATGAGCCTAAAGTTAGGATGGAGCCTTCGAAGGAGAAGTGTAAGGATACATATCCCTGTTTAGGGCATGTTGGGTACATAGAGACACTTGAGGGAAATTGGAGATCTTAGAGAGATAATGCCATGAGACTTCATGATTTAGCCTGTATTAGAGCTCTATAAGATTTATGCTGCCTCTTGATGGAATATAGAGGATAATGGTGGGGGAACACTACCTTGCATTATTAAATATGGTGACGAATGGGAGAGTATATGTTGGAGTGTTGTTGGGGTTTGTATCCTTCATTTTTACCACATTTAGTGCATATCGCGAGCCATATTTGGCTTTAGGATTATTTTCCTCGGCATAGTCAATCGCTAGTTTGGTGGTGACATGTTGCTTGGATATTATGAGCAACATGATCTATGGATAAGTGGAATGTTTGAGGTCTACAACTAGCTAACTTTTTATTTGAAAAACATAAATGTTGATTATTGTATTTACAATTTTTCTACCATGTTATTTCATACATTTACACATGTAGCTCCTTGTAAATGATTTCATATATACTTATCATGCTTTTCATGACTATGTACATGTTGCATTTCATGATATAACACATAAAACATGTAGGAGAAATATCATATGAACCACATTTAAGGTAAATATTTAGAGTTCAAGTTTTTAAACATAGTTATACGCCCAATAAGTGGATGAAAAATTTATAGAGTGGTATTTGAGCAATGGTTACATCACTTGGCCTATATGTACTTAGATAATCACATGCAGGAGACAAATTGCAATTTTCCTACAATATGTTTGACAAAATTTCTCAATAAGAGGTTTTTAGGAAAATTTATGCATTCATACAATCATGGATGGAAATTGGTAAGGTGTAGTTGGATTTATTAGCAAATACTATATAATAATTAATGGATAAATTCATAGGATAATTATTTGTATTTTAGCATTAATCTTTAGGAATAATAGAATTAACCATGGAGAGAACTTTTGAAATTGTGTAAAATTCCTAATAATGGGAAAATTCCATAGGAGATATTAACAAAGAACAAAAAATGAATTGATAAGAATAAGAGCTAAAAAAATTATTATATGCTTGGATTCATAAGTCACCTTGTCTCGGACATGGGTACCCAACCGCACCCACAACAAGCCATCCATGTGGTTGGAAGCCTCCAATGACATGAACAAGCCTGCATCCATCTGGTTGCAACACAATTCTCCTAGTTAGGAGCATGTGGTCCCGAGATATAATCCTAGATTCTAGGTGAACCTATAGACCATTTTATGAAACTTCTTGTAACTTCTAAAAATCAATAATGACATGAAAGAAATGTTATACATACAAATTTAACGGAAAAATGCAACCCAAACTACTGAGAAAATGACATTAATTTTGTCGAATAGATGGAAAAATGTAAGATAGAGGTCATGAATGCATATATCATCATAAACGTATGAGATTCATCTAAGAATAACTGAGAAATCCCTATTCCCTCTCTGCATAGCTGCAGAAACACTAATTAGCCCATACATCCATCAACCGATGAATAGTTAAAAAATCATGACAAGAGCCATAAAAGACACATATAATATAATCACCATATAATGAGGAAATAACAAGCATGTAAACAAACCATGCTAGAAACAAGCATGCAAAATGAAAAATAAACATGCACACAATTACCCAAGAACAATGACTACTGGTAGGAAAAAAGGAAGAAGTCAATGTGACACTTGTAAAATTTGAAAGATAGACCAAACCAACTCTTTTACAAGCTAATAAGGGTTAAACATCTATATACTATGAAAATATATGTACAAAATAGCACTCATAAAAGAAAAAGCGGCAAAAGTGACAAAAAGAGACACCGGAAAAACTTACCCGGAAAGGTGCACAAACTAAGCTGAAAGCTCCTTGATATCACTAAGAAGGATGTATATTGAAGATAAAATTTATCAAGGAGCTCTATATTCATCTATTATATGGATCTAGTCAAGTTAGGGTTTATGACGCGCATGCCTAAAATCAAGGAAAAGAGACACATGTCCTAAGATCAAAATTAGCAACTCTCTCCCACTTGCCGGAAATTAGTTATGAACTCCATATTTTATAGGGATTAAAACTTATATTTTATTGGGAGATAATCATTCAAACTGGTAGAAAGGACCGCATAATTTCCAACAACAAGGGATTTCATAGTTCACTGCCTTAGTGAATTGCGTAGTTTCTAACTAGAGGAGAAGGCTCAACGCAATTTTTGTACTAAAGGGGTCACTCTCTTCAAGTATTTCATAGTTTTAATCCTCAAGGCATTGCACAGTTTCCATAGGTAGTATATTGCATAGTTCTAAGAGTGAAGATGAGCAGTAGGAGCAATATTAGGGTAGAAGATGGCTTGTGTTAGAGAATGCTTAGTTAAAGTCACATAAAGTCATCATAAACACTGCATGCAAAGATAATTATTCAAAATGAGAAGGATTGATTGAAAATGATAAAATATGGGTTCTTATGGATAGAAGGTAGGCTCCAAAATCAAGGCATAGGAAAAAATTTAGATGGAGGTTGTAGCAGCTAGAACAACACTATAAATGATATCTTGTTATATGAGCTACTAGATATTGTCCATGTTTTCCATTTCATTTTGGAATATCGGTGGGTTTTATCGCTAAAAAAACTAGTGACTCAATATTGTAATTAATTCGACCATTCATGAATTTAATTATATCAAGTAACAAAAGTTTCAAAAATAAGGGTGAGTTGAAAATTTTCAAGGGAGTAGCTTGTGTGTCATGTGACATAAGATGGATTTTATATCCATCGAAAGACTGGATTTTGGTAGATGATCAACTTCTTAAGGAAGATGGATTTGTACATGAATTCGCTTCATGAGAAAAAATAAATAATTATATTATTTATCATCCATATAAATGTTTCTAGAGTGGAAAATTAGGAGGAATCAACTTGTAAGTTCAATTTTCATAGCAATCCTATTTGGAAATTTTCATGTGAAATACACCAGGAGCCATTTTGACGCCTTAAATAACCACTCTTTGTGGTCTCGACCTTATGATCGACATAGAATCACTAATATAGACAAGGGTAAATTTCCAACAACATATGAATTTATGCAATTAGAGATAATATAATAACATTAATTGGCTCTGACGTTTGGCCAACTTCATAGATAATTTGTGTAGTCTAGATTCGATCTTTCTCCCAAACATCTCTATTTGCAAATTGTTTATTCACTATTTTGTGGACATGTTTGGAAGGGGTTCATCATTAATTCATCCTACTTTATAATATGAATTTTCTAGGATCATAATGTCAGACTTATCCTCGAGGAAATTTCATTTTTTTAGCATCTCCTTAACGCCTTGTAATGTTTCCCTTCTCTCTGCTAAGAAATTTCCAACCTCTTCATCCAATTTGAACATGGTTGGATTATTTTTAGACAAAAATTGAATATGATATGAATTGAGGCTCTATTCAATATATTATAATTCAAATATCATCATTGGGAAGAAAACTCCAAGCCTTTAATGAGATAGATGACTAATGTAGATTCCAATTTCTGTAAATTCCTTAAAAATATACCAGTAACCTACTCTAGTATCTAGGGTACCATATTGCATCGCTTATTGTATCTGGTGATAGAGTGAAAAATATTCCCTTTCTAATAAAATAAATTACTTATTAAAATAAATAAAAAAGCCATAAATACTAAAAGCAATTCCTATTACAACACCTTCAATGCTAAATCACGAAGAGGAACCAATCCTACCATTTTAAAGAAGATTCAACACAAGAAGCTCAACCAGAGTTGATAGAGGATATAGTTTTCATAAAATTTCTACAACTACAAGACACAGGTAGCATCACCTATGGCAGATCGAGTTGAAAGAATAGCTTCCAAATAAGGCTAAATGGTGCTCTAGTGAGAAGGTAGAGGAAAAAATTCCTCACCCCTCTCAGTAGATTATTTTTGGGACCAAGACCCTCCAAAAATATGGAGGTATGATCTGAATTAGATCAAAGTATTATTTTTCATCTATATTAATTATTTTAGACTGGAAAATTTAGAGGAATCAACTTACAAGATCATTTTCACCAATGGTCCTAGTTTGGAAAATTTCAGTGAAAAAATTTAGTAGTCATTTTGAAGATTGAAAATATCCTTTTTTGTGCACTAGACCTTATTATGGACCTATATTCCATAATTTATTCACTAATACCTTTCTATAAACACAATAATCACCTTATCCAGAGTTTGTATCTTAAATTTATGCCTCCCAGAGTTGACCTTTCAAAAGTGACCACCGTAATTTGAGGGGATGCCATGCCAACCTCTATTACTCATGGAAAAGGGGCTTGACAAGTGAGGTCTCTTAAGAAGACTCTAGAAGGTTAATTTGGAGCTCATGTTGAGGATTTAATGGGTCAAATTCAACCCCTAGTTATCTATTGAGCTATATTATAACCAAACTACTAGGAGGAAAAGGGGTTCCATTCTATTTGGGTGCATCATATTTCATAGTTTAGAAAGGTAGTTGAGAGTCGATATAGGGAGAGATATAAAATATGTTATTTGTGCTATAGCAACCCATAACCCACATGTCTCACTTATTTTGTACTTTCTTCCATTTCCATTTAAATAAAGTGAGAGTAGATCAACCTCACCTTCGAATTGTGTTTTATCCCATAAGGATTTATAAAATAATACCTTTTGTTCATTGTGTTTTGTGAATTTTATTTTTCTTTCTCTATTTTCCATATTTTATCTATGGCGTGCATAAGCATAACACAATAATTAAAAATTCCAATAATATAGGGAAAAATTAACCCTCGGTGTAGATTTTAAATTTGCAGATAAGTTTTATTAGATATATCGTGATGAACTATCCAGTGGAATATTTGTGGTAGTCTATCAATCAATCCATGTTCCATAGTAATAACATGAGGATTATTATCCCTAAGAGGTTTGATCCTAGTGTTAAAAGGATTCCCTGAATGTTGGTTTCTTGTAGGACCAAAGGGTGCATGAAGGGGAACTCCTCTTAGACCAAAAGGGTTAACATAAGCACTAAAACCCTTAGGGTAGAATTCATATCTAGGAACATTTTCCCCAAACCCTAGGACAGTTCAAGGAACATGAGTGTCCCTTATAAAATGTGATCCTTATATAGCTTTATTTTCTTAAGGATTAGGAAATATCTAAAAAAAATTGTTCCCCTAGTACTGCTATGGAATGGCATTTATCTATTATGAGTTCCATATAAAAGGAAACCCATCATTAGGTGTAAATGAACTTCCTACTGAAATATTATGAGAAAGGGATAGTACCTTAGTATTGAATGAGAATACAAGGATCAATCCTTCAATAGTGGATGTTTCTCTTCTATTCATAGGCGTACTATATATTCCATTAAATGTGAATAAACAGACAATTTCCATTGTTGCTAAGGTACTTAGATTGATTGTACTAAAGGGTGATATAATGAAATGAGGTTAGTCTCCCAATAAGAGAAATTAGAGGTTATGGGTACATTGTGGATGAAACCTATGATACTTGATGATGGTATGGAAGTTACCTCAGGAAAACCTGTAGTGACAATAGGAGTTGAAAGTCTAGATAACACCATCTACTGTACACAAGCCACATTTAACTCTTGGTAATGACTCTTCAACCAAAATGACTAATTAAAATTTTCACTCCCACTTAAGAGGATGGGACCAAGGGGATGAGTTAATGAATGGAATAAGGTGGTGGAATTTCATTAACTACATTTGGAACTCAGTGTTCATCCCCTTCAGAACTAATAATAATCCCACGAAATATAATTAATTATAACTCTAACTATACTATTGGTTCAATCATTCCTTTCCTATGAGGTGGATCCTCCAGTTTAGAATGAAGGCCTCATTTTCTATGAGAACGACATATAGTAAACTAAGCCATTGTGGAAAACAAGGTTGTAAACTAAAAAAAATATGAACACCTATGGGAAATTAGACATAGAATAAACATACCTCTTATCAAATATAAGATGAAGAACAAGTCGAAAAGGGGCTCAAGGTTCCTTCCATTGGTTGGGAACCAATGATCAGGGCCTAAGTCAACTACGAGGGTATGAGAGGAAGTTACAATGAGCTCATGATTAATTTCTCAATTCCTGACACAGGTACCCTATACTATTTTTTGGTACCTCTTGGGGGATTTGAGTAACTTTTGACCAATTTATATCTTGGCTACTGTAAGAAAATCCCACCCATAGTCACCTTTGTAGCTTCCATAAAAGGAAATAAATTATGGTTTCCACCTACAAACAAAAAATTATGGGGAACAATCGTGGCTTAGATCCACACATGTGGATAGGTTAAATAAGCCGAAATATTCCCAAATAAAAATCCTATATGTGAATATGCCACATAAATAGAATCTAAATAAGTGTTGATATCACTCCATGCACCCGAATTTGATCTTGTTCTTGACCCCTACATTAGAGCAGATTTTTGAGTAAGCACTTGGAGATAAATGGATATTTAGTCCTTACCTCAGATTTTATTTTTAATTTTTATGGCCTTGGAAAGTGAACTTTCCAATCTAGTCCAAGGAAATAAAATCCTAAGTTAATGTGGGTGTCGTAACAAAGAAAAATGTCTAGATTGTTTTAATTAAGTGTTTCTTGTAATGGCTTTGGTTAATGTGAAGGTAATGTAGTGAATGTTTATACGATGTGTGTAGTTGACTATTTTCAAATAAAGCTATGTAAAGCATGAATAATGAAAAAATATGTTTCAATGAAAACTATCATATAGTGAGGAAAATGATATTTTATTTTAGTTATCTATTAAAATTATCCTCATCATCCTCACCTTTTAAACATTTATTACTGAACTTCTTATCCGAAGTCAAAGAAACCAACATGTAATGACAAAGAAACAAAATAAAAAATGAAAAACCATAACACCTGCTTAGTAATATGCATACAATATAATGAGTAATCAAGGATTAGAGAAGACTCAACATACTATACAACCACAAGAGGAAAAAGGGAATTTGGGATAATGGAAACATAACTTTACCCAACCCTAATGTATGTGTAGGAAATAAAACCCATGAATCATTCAAAAATCCTTAAAAATATCACAAATTAAACATGTACAAGTGGATATGAATTTTGATGACCATTTATAAGATCTTATCAATCAAATCTAAACAATAAAGAATCTTTGGGCCTAGAAAATGTAGAAAGCTCAGAAGAACTAGAAACATTCCTTAGAAAAACCTTAGAAAATAAGCAACAACACTCAATATATGAGTTACAAGACAATTTTAATACTTCTATTATACCATCAAGGAGGATTGATCAGGGTATCAATGCTATACCTACACTGAACATGAGTTTGATCAAGGAACTTGGCATAAATCATTAATTTTAAGAAAAATCACCAAACCTAGTGCCTACAGGGACCCTAAACACTACCTGGAAATAGGAATATGTGGGAATGATTGAAAAAAATAATAATAAAAAAAATGAAAAAATTGAGCTAAAATTTTAGAGATTAAATCTCTATTCAAATCACCAATTATATTTTCGTATATCATCTCTCTATTATGAGATAGTTTTTCCCATTAATATATTGATTCCTATGTGATAGACATATATGGATAAATGTTACCCTAACGAATTAGATATACATGCATTTAAAAAAATTAAAGGATGATTCTATCTCCATGACCCCTCGTCTTAAACTACTCTATCATAAAAATGTAACACACATAAATGAAATGGGGAGAAACATTAGGATTATATTAAGAAGACACTAGTAGCATATGCTAGTTCCTTGAGCTCTTTGATGAGGGCCTCATCCTCTCATATATGCTCACAGTCAAGCTCATCATAAGGATAAATATTCTAGTCGTTTTGGAAACATGATATTACTTTCACCCTTTCTCACTTATGTTTTACTCCTATGGTGGATACTTATTTATAGAAAATTTGAGAAGCTAAAGGGCATGAAATTGGACCTTTTGGATTTTTTTGACATGGTAATTTCATCCTTATCCTCCTTTTGATTTCTAAAATTTCATTTTCAAACCTTTTCCTCTAGTTCCATAAACTCTAGCGAGATCAACACTCTCGGTTTGAAGGGTAAGAGTTTTAAACACCTCTTACTAGTACTTTGAGATTGTTGTACTTCCATTTTACATTTTAATAGCTGTGATAAAGGACTAATATGGGCTATTTTAAATGTTTTCTCATGTGGTGAGTGCACCATCTGAAGCTCACTTTGCAAGGCTTCTCAACTGTTTTCGGGAAATATCAAACTAAGGTAAACACAACTCCATATTATTGGTATCAATTTACTTAGCATGTCATATTTTCTCATCAATATAATGATAATGATGCTGATGTTTAAAGTTTCTATATAATATTTAATGTCATGTTATAAGATAATTAAACCTTGTTCAACTGAAATGAGAATTTTTCCATATATCTCTTTCTTTTAACAAAAAAAAATACAAATTTCTCTCTTACAATAAAGAAGTTCGCTTACTCATCCTTAGGGTTATATAATTATGAAAATATTTAAATTATCAAATCTAATCACAAATCTACACATTTTTAAGAGACACTCCAACGTTTATTTCTTTGAACGACATTTAAATAACATACTCATCACTATTCATGTTATCCTCGATATCCAACAAACACATCATAACCAAAGAGACAAAATGAAGCTACTACTACAATATCCTTGACCAATAAACATAGAGGGGTTTACAATGTTTCATTTTAAATAGTCAAGCTAGACTACACTGAGTTTACATGATTGGATTTTAAGCAATCAAGATGGAACCCTATAACACACAAATATTTAAATATTTCTCAAGTGGGATTTTTATCTACTTATATATATATATATATATATATATATATATATATTTTCCTTTTTTATAAATAATACAACTTGAGTTGGCCTAATGGTTAAGATCATGTGTTTCCTTCTAAGAGGTCACAAGTTCAAAACCAAAGAGCTAGAGTATGTATGCCTATAACTTAGATGCACAGATTCAAAGCTATCGAAATATAATGGAGAATCCTTAATTAGTGAGAGTTGGTTCACGAAACCTTAGGAAAGGAATTAGTTTCTATTTCTTAGGGTATGGTTCTAACTTCCCTACATCTATGTATATTATATAATGGTTGAGTTGTAGTGAGAATCTAGAGCATTTTGTAGAGCCAGACTCTCATGGTTCATACTCTCTTCCGTAGAGCTAACCAGTGATTTTTTTTTTTATTACTTCAACATCACATTTTATCATGGTATCAGAGCTCCAGGGTTGAATCATAGCTGGAGTGCTGTGATCCCTATTAGAATCCAGGTGGCAGAGGAGAATCCCATGATGACTAAGTGATTTTTTTTTCAGGCATTGAGGGGATCAATGTGGTTTTTTGAGGAATAGAAGCTTCGATGTTGTTGTCCCTTTAGTAAGAGTCATGCTGATAGTCACAGATTGGAGAAGAATGGAGGCGTCGACCAGTGAAAAACTTATTGTGTTTATTTTCTGGTGCAATAGTCATGGAAATTGGGTTCGTAAGTGCGCCGAGGAGATCTGACATAGATCTAAGCCAATGGGAACCACTGATGAAGGATGAGATCCGGTGAAAGATCACCGATGAAGAAATTCAGTGAAAGTTTGCTAATGAGGTAAGAGATCAGAAGCAAATCTTACTGGTGCAGATGAGTCAAGAGCCTATCGTACAACGTGTAAAAAAAACTTTTGGATTGATCACAGATCTGGTAGATCTGTATCATGATATTTCCTTATGTAAGGATCTCGAGTAGATCCATCAATTTTTTTTCCTGTCAATTACTTGAAGTTTTTTTTTTAATCGTCAAGATGAATAATGAAATAATCGAAGCATACTTGAACAAGAGCAACAAGCTCGATGGCTCCAATTACTCTAATTGGATGTTTCAGATGGAGACTCTGCAATAAGCACAAAGTGCTTGGACGATTTCAAATTGGGATGAGCCAAAGCCAGCAATGGGAGAAATGGTGATTCCTGATTGGGAGAAGAGAGAAGGTAGAGAAAAGACGTTGCAGAAGATGTTAGTGAAAGACTGCATCATAATGCATATCAAAAAATGAAAATTAGTAAGAAAAATTTGGAGGTATTGAAGGATTTGTATGAGATTAGGAATACAAATCATCTTCTATTCTTGAAGAGAAGGATTATATCCATAAATATGGAGGAGAATGAAACAGTTGATTCTTTCATATTGCGGATCAAATATCTGAAGAAAAAATTGGCAGATATCAGTGAGATAGTAGTAGATGCAGATTTGGTCACGATTACCATGAATGGTATGATTAATGATTACGAAATTTTAATCAATGGGATAAGTGCGAGAGATAAAATCCAAAACTTTGAAGAACTGACAAGAATATTAATGCAAGAATAATAAAGAAGATTGACTCTAAAACCCCAAAGTGCAGATTTTGCATTAACGAAAAACAATAAATTCTTCAAAACAAAAGGAAATCCATCATAGAAAAGACCTAATCAAGCTCAAGGTATGTATCCAAATAGAAACGACTCTATAGTAAAATTTCTTTATTACGAAAAAATCGGTGATATGGCTAGGGAGTTCAGGAAAAAGAAATTTCATGAAGAACAATAGAGACATAAAAGACATGCAGGTCATTTCATAGATGATGACTATGTTGAGGACTTCAGATTATTCATGGAAAACTTTGATGAAAACATTGAAGCAGACATATGGTATGTGGATTCAGGAGCATCCACACATATGACAGGAAACAGACAATGGTTGGAATATTTTGAAGAAATGAACAATGAAGTAAAAATGTACCTTGGTGACAATAGAATTCATCTGTTCAAAGGGTACGGAAACATTCCTATTATTTTTCTTGATGGTAATATCAGACATATCCATAATGTAATGTATGTACCCAGAGTTACAAAGAATCTAATTTTTGTATCCATGATTACATATTAGAATCTCAAGGTAGAATTATTTAAATCTAATTGTTATATTAAAGATTTATTAGATGGTATGAAAACTATTGCTTCGGGAATTCGAATAGGAGGTATGTACAAATAGAATGTGGGGAAAACACCAGGTTGAGCTTTGAGAGCATCAATTTTGACTACAGAAGAGCTATGGCACTAGATACTTGGTCACTTCAACTTCAACGATTTGTTGTTACCTCATAAAAAGGAAATGGTAAGAGATATTACTATTTTAAAACAAGTGCATAATGATTGTGATGCTTGTGTGTTAGGAAAGATGCATAGAGAAGAATTCCCTGTTGGAGTAGAAAAGAAAAAGGGAGATATACTTGAATTAGTGCACATCAACCTATGTGGACCTATGCAAACAAAGTCATTAGGAGGTGCACTGTATTTTCTACTATTTGTTGATGACTGCACAAAGTATTCTTGGGTATATTTCATGAGTAAGAATTTAGTCACACATTTTAATACTTTAAGAAGTTCAAATATATGATAGAAAAGCAAACATGGAAGCAAATAAAATTATCCGCTCCGATCAAAGGGGAGAATACAAGAAGGATGAACCTACCAAGTATTGTAAAGACCATCGAATATTACAAAAATTCATAGGACCCCATACTCCTCAGTAGAACAGAGTAGTGGAAAGAAAGAACATAACATTGGTGGAGTGTGCTAGGATCATGTTGAAAGGTAAGGATCTTTCAAATTGCTTTAGGGCTGAAGCATTGAATATTGGAGTTTATTTGAAAAGTATGAGTCCTACAAGAAGTATCCAGCTTAAAACTCCTTTCTAAGCATTATATGGATTCAAGCCTTCAGTAAAACATTTGAGAGTATTTGGGTCTAAAGTATTTTCCCAAATTCCAAAGGAAGATAGAATAAAACTAGATTCAAATAGAATTTGGGAAAATAATTTGTAGCGCATTGGACTAGATTCAGATGTACCTTTGTAGTGCATTGTTAACAATTTAAATCTTATAGATTCTTTAATCCCTATACTCATAAGGTTTTTTTTAGTAGAGATGTCATGTTCCATGAGCACGTTTATGATGAATATGATAAAATAAATGAGAAATGGGATACTCCATTTTTGGTGGAAGGAAGTGAAGAAATAGGTAACAACCATGAGAAGTAGAAAAAGGTAAAAGCAGAAAGTTCAGATACAACAATCGAGCCAAGTCCTTGAAAGTAAATTGAAAACAAGTTGGAAGCTACACCAATGCTCTAAAGATCAAGTAGGCATATTCAATTTCCTGCTACATAATGGGAAAATTCCTTTATAACTAGTATGATGAATGTTGTTGAACCTTCTAGTTATAGAGAAGAAAATCAATGTAGTGAATGGAAAGAAGCTATGGGACACGAATATGAATCTATTCTCAAAAACAACACTTGGGAGCTGGTTGAACTACCTGAAGGGAAACAAACCATAGGTTTTAAATGGTTCTATAAACCCAAGATTAATGGAGATGGAACCATAGATAAATTAAAATCTAGATTGGTAGTAAAGGGGTATTCATAAAAAGAAGGTATTTATTATGAGGAAACCTTCACCTCTGTAGCTGAAATAAACACAATTATAATTATGATTACTTTAGCTACTAGAAAACACTGGATGATTCACCAAATAGATGTAAAATCTGCATTTTTAAATGGGGAGTTGAAAGAAGAGGTTTACTTAGAGAAACCTGAGGGGTTTGTCTAGAAAGGGAAAGAACATTTAGTCTGAAGATTAAATAAAGCTCTATATGGACTAAAACAAGCACCCAGGTCATGGCATGAAATGATAGATTCATTTTTTCTACAACACAGTTACAATAGAAGTAAAAATGACCCTAATATATATACTATGAAAGATGAAAAGGGGCATATAGTGTTGATTTCTTTGTATGTAGATGATCTAATTATTACACGTGATGTTGTTGATCTGATCAAAGAAATCAAACAGTAAAGGTCACAAATGTTCGAAATGAAGACCTCGATGAACTAAGATATTGGTTGGGTCTTGAGATCTGGAGAGATTCAAGACAAAATTTTCTATCCCAGGGTAAGTATTTTAGAGGTCTACTAGAAATATTCAGGATGGATTAGTGTAAGGCTACAACAGTACCATTACATAAGAACATTAAACTTCAGAGTGAGGATGGCTCTAAAGAGGGAGATATGACACTTCATCGACAGTTGGTTGGGGGTATAATCTACTTAACCACTACTAGACCGTATTTGGCTTATGCAGTTAGTGTGCTAAGTAAATTTATGTAGAAACCACTTGAGAGTCATTGGCTTGTAGCAAAAGGCATTCTAAGGTATCTACAAGGAAGTGTAGATTATGGTATTATGTATAATGATTCTTTTGATGTTAGATTAACAGGGTTTACATATTTTTACTGGGCTAGAAATATAGATGACTGAAGATCCATAACAGGCTATGCATTCGACATTGGATCCCGGGTGATTACATGGAGTCGTAAGAAACATAACACTGTTTCCTTGTCTTCAATGGAAGCAGAGTATCAAGCTATGTGCATAGCAACATGTGAGGTAGTTTGGTTACAGAGACTTCTCCAGGATGTTGGGGAAGAACAAAAAGATGAAAAAATTATCAGATGCCACAACTAGACCTCAATAAAACTTTCTAATAATTTTGTGTTTCACAACAGCACTAAATACATTGATACACAATTCCAATTTTTCAAGGAGAAAGTTCAATCTAAAGAAATCCATCTTGTATATTGTAAAACATGTGATAATGTTGCTGACATTTTCACTAAGATTCTTGGAAAAATTAAGCTTGAAATGTTTATGGATATGTTAGGCATATTTCTGAATCCCTTCTCCATTAAGGGGGAGTGTTGAAAGATAATGGATAATCCTTAATTAGTGAGAGTTGGTTCACGACACCTTAGAATAGGAATTAGTTTCTTTATCTTAGGGTATGGTTCTAACTTCCCTACATCTATTTATGCTATATAATGGTTGAGTTGTATTGATAATGTAGAGAGTTCTGCAAAGCCAGACTCTCCTGCTTCAGACTCTCTTTTGTAGTGCTGACTAGTGAGTTTTTATTTATTTATTAATTCAACATCACATTTTATCAAAAACCAAAGAGGTAGAGTATGTATGCCTACAACTTAGATTCCCTATGAGTCACGACTCGTTAAGCCACAAGTATATTACAGTTTCATCAATCCTTTCTCTCGGAATATTGTGGGCTTACATGTTCTTCGGTCGATAACAATTTCCAAAAACACTAGATGGTGGTAGAACCATTGGCATTTAGGCACAAAAGTTTATGGTGTACAAGTCCATAGGTAGTTAACCATTGGTATAAGAGTAAATATCTTAACTTATTGTTTCGAATTGGCATCAGAAATGACGAAAAAATAATTGCAAACATGCTCTTTTGTATTTGAATAAGGAGAGCCAGTTGTATTTTACAGGATGGATCGACTTACCAATTTCCATGTTGCTTTTCAAGTCACAATAATTGAGAAGTGCTCCGAATTACGGACATCACTTTTGATCAAGGATAGACGAGTTTCACCTATCACATATTTCTGTAGAGTCTCAGAATAAATCACTAACTCTAACTTACCCATTTTTACCTTCTGGATATATAAGTTCTTATGTGTTTTTAAAAAATAAGGAGAGACTAATTGCTTTGCAACTCTATTTTTTATTGTTTTATGTTTTATTTTTTATTTTTTTGAAGGTTATGGTATAACATAATATGAGAGATGTATAGTTTTCTTTTAATATGGAAACTGGAAATAAAATTAAAATATTCACTAAACAATATAAGCTATAAAGGAAAATAGAAATAAGTTAATTTTAATTAAAATTATTATAACATATTTGAAACTTTATTTTTACTATGTTCGATAAATTTGTTGTGCATTTTAGATTTTTTTTAATTTTTGTTTGGTAAGACTTTTTGGAAGCTATGTTATGTAATATCAATGTTTCTAGACAAAAACATTGACCCAAAAGAGAACCATATATAAATTTAGTAACATTTTTTAAAAGTTTAATTAAAAATGTTATTCACACTAAAAAGAAGGTTTGTGCTTCAAGGGATTTGACTCCTCTATGTACATAATGAATCTGGAGTTAAAATGGATCTACACTTAATCTAAAAAGAAAGTCCACACTTCAAATGTATTGATATATGTAGATAGATCCTAAGCTAGAATTGATCTAAACTTACTCTTAAAAAAGTGTTTGCACTCTAGGGATTTGATCCCTCCATGCACATGATATATTTGAATTTAAAACATATATGCTCTTGTTTACACATATTAAGATTAACGATTGTTTTATTGAGTTAATATTTTTCTTAAAATAAGAGATCTTGTAAAAGTTAACATTTTATGTGAAAAATGAGCCTGAAAACAAAAAAATTAACTAACAAAATTAACTTTATAAGAATCAATAGTATTTCAGATGATGGTATCACCATCAAAGGTAGATACTTTTGAGGAAAAGGAAGAAAAATATTTTTTTAAATCTTATATAATTACAAAAATGTTATTTTTTCTTAAATAAGAGATCTTGTAAAAGTTAACATTTGATGTAAAAAATGATCCTCAAAACAAAAAATGATGGTGTCATTGGCAAAGGTAGATACTTAAGATGAAAAAGAAGAAAACTAACTTTTTTAATGTTATAAATTTACTCAAATGTGAGGTGTAGATACCCGTTGGATGTGGAATCAAATTCCACATCCAACGAGTAGCACCTCTTCATACTTTTGAATAAAATTGCATTGGAAAAAAATGAATAGTAACAACTCTTCATACTTTTGAGTAGACCCACATTGGAAAAATTTGAAAATACATAAAAGGGTCATGTTAATACATTTTTTTCATGTATTTTCAATCTTTTTCAATGCAGTTATACTCAAAAGTATGCAAAATTGGTGCAGGTATCCACATTTGACACTTGAGTAAATCTATTAGGAGATAACTCAAAAATATATTAAAAAAATAGTTTTTTCATTTTCATTAAAAGTCCATAAATCTCATTTATTAATGATTAGTTTATTGTTTTTCTTGGGAGGCCCATTTTAGAGTTCAAAGATCTCATAATGATATTCTTAATGATCTTTCTTTTTAAAACATATTAATTGGTAACTCATTGAAATGATGTAATCTAGTCCTAGGATAAAACTTGTTAGCTTTTATTGTAACCCAAGAGTATATCAACAACCTGCGAGCGAGATATATCAAGAAATTGTGACCTAGTAAGGGATAATATGTCCCAAGGAATACTGGGGTGGACCTCTATCCTATAAGTGTGTACCATTCTAGCCTTATCATGATAGATTATCATGTCACTCATGGGAATTGAACCAAGGTGGAGAGGAGAATAAATACTCCACATTATTACTAAAGTAAGTATTCATTTAAGGAACATGTAATTTTTTCTCAGAATTGAAAAATGACTTCTTAGAGTAACCTATCTTACATGGTGTGTGTTAGTGTCAGTATTTGCATACTTCAACCAGGGATCAAAACACATTTTTTCATGTGCATCTTAGGTGTCTCACTCTGAAATTTTTAATCATTCCATTAGGACATGATATAAAATTGTTCCACTGGTGGATGTTCTTGTCAAATGTCCCATTTTCCTTCACAAATATATGCCTAATGACCCTCTTCCATGTTCTCATCATGCAGAAAACAAGTATGATTTCATTCCACTTTTAGTAAAAATCACTCATTGAGCTAGTTTCTTTCATTTTTCAGTAGGTCACTATGGTTTCATTAGGTCAAATCATTGCATTTTCTCATTTTCAATAAAGGGCAACAAAAGCTGTGAGAGTGATCCCAATAATGTCTCTTTACCATGTAAAGATGACCTCCAAGATGGTTTCCAAAGTTGTAATTTGATTTCAGGTGCGAGTTTCATTCCAAGATGTAATATTTTTTATTCATGTAATTTTATGTCAGTTCAAATGTAATAAGTACTCAGTCTCCCAAGGCCGCCAACTCAGAGTTCCACATGCCATCACGTCAAGTGTCAAATATAAAAAGTGTCTACTTCAACAATTGATCAAATGTCAAAGGGAGTTGTCCTTTTCCAAGGGTGCCTAAGTCATCATTTTCCACAAGCACTAAATCCTAATTTCCTCTCTCGTTGAGCTAGGGTTTTCTATGGAATCAGAGACATATGAGTAGAGGAGGCATAAGGTAGGTCTTATCAGTAAGTATGAGGTCATTCCAAACTCATAAACATCTTGTCTCCATCATTTTCTAGGAAATCATTACAAGAGTCAAGCCATTTGCCACATCACCCCATACTCCTAAAAAACACTAAAACTACCCATCCCTAAGTCCATTTACTCTTTTTCATTAAAACTCAATTTCTAGGAATTTCACTCTTTTTCCTAGATTTCCCCCATACCTTTGACCTGTAATTAAATTCTCATTTTCATCTCCCTTAATATTTTCACCTCCCATCACCTCACAAAGTTGCTTCACCCTTTTCCACATCTGCCTTAATTTTTGTGACCCTATCCCTATCCCCCAAAGTCCTCATTTCATCATTTCCTTCCCTGCTCATATTCCCATCACTCCCTCACTCACTCTCCCTTTCTTTCCTCTCCCCTAGGGTTTTCTAAAGTACTAAGAACAAGCATGGAGAGAGAGGACAAAGATTACATGGAAGAATAACACAATGATGATGGGTTTTATGGCCAAAGACAATCAGATGCTTTGGCACATTGCCCATCACTATCAAACCCAGAACAAAATTTTGCAATATCAAGGTGAAACAGATGAAAGATAAATTGAGGAAGATCCAAAAGGGAAAGAAAGGAGGTGATAAAGTGATGATGCTTGCTGAAGCATCCTTAGCTCAAAATTGACATGCGGTTGTGCGCTAAAATTGACAAATTTTGAGAAATTTTGAAAATTTTGAAAATTTTTGAGTTTTTTGGCAATGTTGGAAAAAGACAGGAAATTATGCCCTATGCGTAGTGCCTTGGCACTGCCCTTTTACTTGGGGCATCTAATGAGAAAAAGGAAGACATCATTGGGTTCATAATGATGAGGACATACCCCCTGTACTTTTTCTAAGCATTTGGAGCAAAAATGGTGAGAAAAAAGGGGAAAAACACCGAAAAAATAATTTTTTTGCCTCTTTTTCAACGTGGCGCTACGCATAGAAGAAGCCTTATCAGAATTCCATTTTAAGGGGCTAAATCAACTCCAAATCAGAAAACAAAAGAAGATATGGAAATAAGACACGACAAGATTTCCAATGAGCTATCACGAGCTCAATTGTGACATTGGGAGGTCAGTAAAAAGTGACCTGCAAGAAGTCTTGTGTTTTCCTCCTTGGCGCTGCGCGTAGGACAAATTTTCTCTGTTTTAGAGTTTTCTCTATTTTTCACGTAATTTTTGAGTTTTACCTCACTAGTTGGGGTTTTCACTGATGTAGTTCATAAAGATGAATTTAATTATGATGGGTATTAGTTTACTATATGTAGATTCATTAGCTTGAGTCCTCTAGAGGTCAAATTAATCAAGTTCCTCTCTTTTAGAGGCAAGTTGTTGGGTCTTCCTAGTCTTCAGATTCTTGTTCAGAATTTGGTGGAAAATGATCCTCATCCCATGGATTCGACCCCCTTAGGCAAGGATGAGTTGTTTTTAGGTTTATATATTCTTCTTATTTCTCATTTTTAAGAGTTGGACTCAGTTGGATGCTTGGATTTTGATGAGACATACTTTGTATCAGTTCTGAGCAGGAATATTAGTCAAATTTTCAGCTATTTTTATGAGATCCCTGTGGTATGGTGTTTAGTTCAATTTCTCCTTTTATTTTCATTTTTTGAAATGTATTGTTAAGTTTCTTCATCATTTCATAACTTCTAAGTGAATTTATGCAAGTTAGATAAGCATAATCCATCCTCATATGCTCTATTTTGGGTAGACATTCATAGTCTGTAATTTATTGACTTTAGAAAGAAACCATGATTTCACCATTCTCTTTCAAGCTCCTCACCTATCTTAATAATACCACCAATTGAGATCCTAAAGTGCTAAATGACTATGCCTACCTTGCCCCATAGAACACCCTACAAATTTTTACCTAATTTCCCTTGCCCTGATTGTTTTACTCCTTCTGATCCAGCACAACCCTCTACAATCCTGAGCTACTATGCCTAGCCTAATATATTCTTTACTCAGTCATCTTAGCTACGATCCTTACGGAGAGATCCCTCTCCTTGCCTAGTAGGGCTAGCTACTTGGTTAAGTGTGGTTTATGCTTACCTCGGAATTTCTTTTTTTAGCTTGAGGTTCAATCCGAGTGATAACGGTCGGGAGCATATCTCTAATATTTGAGTGTACATCTATGTATAATATAAGGTTTTACCCCACAAGCTATTTCTCTAAAATTAATATAATAAAAGAAAAAAGAAAAAATACTTTAATGTTAAGGTAAATAAATACAACAATATATATATATTTTTAAACTGTAATTAGAATTACTCATCTCCTTCATACTAAGTAGTGAAATATTAAAATATTTTACTCATCTCCCTTATATTACATGTCTGAATTTATGAAGACCATATATACCTTTAATTTATATGTGGGTGAATGCATAAGGATGAGTTACACTTTTGGGCCAATTGTGCCCAAGACATTTCAAGTTTTCCCTTTTTTATCGAATTGAAGCCCAAAAATTCAAATACGCATTCTGAATTTTGATTAAGAGTAAAAGGACTATATGTGAAGAATTATGTTGTTGTCGTAATGATACATCTTAAGAGGTATTCATGTGTTTGTGTAACATAACTTAGTATAAAATGTGTGTTTAGAAAATTTATATATAAATGGACATGATCTACATGGAGAGAACTAAGTTTTTCATATTAAAAATATATTTTTTATGCAAAACTGTATTTTATTTTTATTTTTTGTAGTTGTTATAGCAATATTTCAATTGAATTCTGGAGATATATGTGTTCGCTTAAAATAAATTCAGCTCCTTAAATAATTTTAAAAACCAGGAATACTCTTTTGAATTAGACTCATAAACAAATATAGTTACGTTTTTTGAGTTTTTTTCATTTTGGATATTTTATGTTATCGATATTTTATTGAGCTCCTCTGAAACTATCCAAACAAAATTCAAGCATTATGTTTAAAACAAATTAGATGAAAAATATCATATGAATTCAAAAATGTCAAATTGATATGGCATTGGATAGAAAATTATTTCATGAATCCAACATGATAAATATTTTCAATAAAGGGAAAATTCTTCCCTAAATCCACTAGGGTGTAAAATGGGATTGAAAAGAAATCTTTAGAAGGGGTGCTTAATCTGTGATTTTTAGGACCTCGGGAGCTCGATCAAGTGCTTGACTTTAAAACTCAAATATCGTTATTGAGGGTTTAAGAAACCCTCAATCGAGCCCTTAACGTGGTTAAATAGAGGCTTGACCTATATTTTAAGCCCAATATAACCTATAGCTCGATATACCTTTAATGCTAGATATAGCCTATAGTTAGATCTAGATTTAAGGATCGATCTGGCCTATATCTAGATCTATTTTTAAGGCTCAATCGAGCTTTAACACTCAATCGAGCCATGTTTTTTAATTCCATGCCTAGGTTGTATTGGTCGGAAATTTAAAAAACATTGCTTCGTAACCTTGGGTTACATTGTTTATGCTCTAAAGAAACTCGATCAATGACTCAAATATTGCTTGATCAAGCACTTAAAATGTCTAGATGGACTTGTTACCAATCGAATTTTTATATTTTACCCAAAATGTGCCCTCTCTTGCCAAAATTTGCAGCCCAACTCCATGTGCTCACCCATGTTTTAACAATAAAAAAATATTTTCAATATATTATATCAAAATGCTTTATCTAACATAGTTATTAAAATATTCTATTTTAAAAAATATATTCAAACATTTTATTTTTAAAGATATTTTTATATATTTTTTTGTTATTAATTTTGTTTTTCTCTTTAGATATAAGGTTAATATAATAAAATTTTAACTAAATTAATATTGAAATAGTTTATTGATGAATATCATTGAAATATATATTGTTTAATTATTAATATTTTTTCTTAAATATGAAGTAACTTCTTTTGAGTATGAAAAAATCACACATTTTCATGTAAAAAGTGCTTATATAGAGAATTTAATTATTGTAAATTTTTTTACTATCAATCTTCCTATATAACTTTTAGTTATTTCAATTTTATTTTTTTGTAACCTTGGGAGGACTACATTTTCATCATGTCGATAGTATACAGACAAGTGACTTCACATGAAATGCCTTAACATAACACCCTATCAATGTCTACGGACAAGTGACTTCACATGGAATGCCTTAACATAACACCCAATCAATGTCTATCCAAAACCCCATGGACTATTTGAACTGCATTTTGAATATACAAATTTTAGTTATTTCAATTACATTTTGAATATACAATTCTATCATTACCCTAAATATGATTAGGAAACTTGAATTATACAAACTACACATCATAAAAGATGAACAAAAATGTAAAACAATTAGTTTATGTTTTTTTAATATAATATGAAACTTTAGCCTTTCTCAACATCTAATATATCTCAAGTGAACAATGAAATATTTTTATTTTTATTTTTTTAAATGTTAAAAATAAAAAATAAATATTTAAAAAAATATTGATTAAATTATAATAGACATTAACTTTTTTATATTCTCATTAAAATTTCAAATATTATATATAATTTTGTGTTAAAAATAAATAAAGTTATACATTTTTATAATGAACAGTAAAAAATATATAAATAAATTAATTATATTAATACCCTTAAAATTACTTATATTGAAGTTGATTTAAATAATTAATAGTAATAATAATAATAATAATAATATATCTTAATAGACATTAAATTTTTGTTCTTAAATTTTTAAAGATAACACCTATCAACTAATTAAAAAAAAAAAAAAATACTTAATTTCATTTTATTTTATGTTATTTAACATCGTAGTGAAGGAGTTGCCTCATCATCTTAGATAACACTAGATAGCTCTCATTCAACATTTAAAGGAAGACGTACACTTGATTTCATTTCATTTTTTGTTATTTAAAGGAAGACGTTCACTTAATTTCATTTTATTTTATGTTAATTAAGTTAGTATTCAACGAGTTGCCTCAACATCTTAGATAAAACTAGTTAACTCATTCAACATTTAAAGGAAGAAGTGATCAAGTGTTCTCATACTTCTAAGTTATTTTCGTGTAAAGAAAAAAGTAGCTTTAATTGTGTTAGAATTTATGTCTTGAGTGTATAAGGGTGAATTGTGATCTACACCTCCCACTTTTAATTGATTTTAGTGTTGCAAAATGTTAATAAGTTCTAATACTTGATTTTGTAAGATTTATAGCACATGTATACTCTTTGGGCTTTACCGCTAATATATCTTTACAAATTAAATAAATTGATTTTCAGATAAGTGTCAATTTTTAATATGCATGATAGTACATATCATAGTACATATATTATGACACATTTTATATTAACAAAATAAAAAATAAATAAAAAAAAATTAAATTGTAATTTTGTCATTTGTATTATTTAATATATATATATATATATAAGTATTTTAAAAGAAATATAAATAATTAATAAACGTTAATAGCATATAGAAGCTATTTTAAACATTCTTTATATTTAAATAATGGTGATGGTGGTGGTGGTGGCGGTGGCGGAGGTGGTGGTGGTGGCGGTGGTTAATGTCCACTGAGACCAATTTTTGGTCTATCGGACCTAAAGAAAAGATTTATTTAGTTTGATTTAAGATTTTATTGCTATGCTCAAAAATCTTGGAGAGAAGCCTCTCGAGCTCACTATAATTTTGACATCTTAAAAGGCTAGGAAGGTCAATATTGCAACAAAGATTATGAAATTGAGCTCTAATGTGGTTGTACGCAGGGCACTCTAAGAGGAAGTCATTTTCATCCTCGATGTTCATATTCTCACAGAGATGGCAGATCCTTTCCATCCATGGTGTTTTAGGAACTGTCCAATCACCTGTTTCACTATGGAGTTCATGAGAGTTTGTTCTAATCTTAGGTATATTAATTTTCTTCTTTGAGATAGTTAAAACAGAGATATACTTTTGATCTTCTAGCATGGGATTGATGACCTCCTTATAATATCTTAATTTTCTTTTAGCTGCTAGATCTTTCTCACACCACATTGTTTCATTGAACTTAGAAGTAACAATTTTTTTAATGTTATTAATTTTTTGCAATGCAACATTCTCGTCGATCTTCCAATGGTTTAACCAGGCCCTGGTCTGTTTATACCAACCTCATTTAAGCCTTAGGTGGTTTTGGCTAGAATTTCAAGCTATCTTAGGAAGTCTATGGTCTCCTATGCTATTGAGTTTGTGCTTGTACAATAGAAGCCTAGTCATAGCTACACTCTCAATAGGGGAAAGACCCACTTCTATAAGGAGAATAGGATAGGGTGTATTGCTTTTAATTTTAAGGTTATACATTATAAAACGATTATGGATTTGCTCAATATTTCTCCAAGATTCTCTAGATATGCTGCAACCCCAAACCTCACATCCATATAAGATAACAGGAGTGACTAAAGCTTCAAAGATGAGCTTCTTTCTATCCCACATTACGAGGTTTGTCATTTTACAATTATTTTCATGACCAAAATAAGCTTTCCACCTCCCATTAATCCTTTTCTGAATGCTATAGTTCTAGTTGAGCTTGTGATGAGTATAAATTCCTAGGTACTTGTAAGAAGACACTTCCTCCAAGTTACTATTGTCATACATAAAATTAGCGTAGGTGTCCTTCTTGGATTTGACAATCATAAATTTTTTTTTGTTAGTGTTAACAAACATACCCATGGTAGAGCAGAAATCCTTAAGAAGTCTAAGTTGCTTATCAAGATCAAATGGACACCTTGCGAGAAGAACAATATCGCTAGCATAGAGAAGAAGGATGATGACTATCGCAGCTAAGATCGTGCCAGCACATCCTGATTTTTCTAAACAACCTTCTAGCTTATGGATGTAAATGCCAAATACGGTAGGGAAGACGGGGAAACCTTTTTTAACTCCGATATTAGACTTAATATCTTTTTTCCACCCCTCATTTCTCTTTAACTTGGCAATTAAATTCTCGTATAATCTTATAGTGGCCGCTCTTAGCTCAAAAGGAACATTTAGCTCTTCTAATGTATTCCATCTGTTGTTTCTAGGAACCATATCAAAATCCTTTCTAAAGTCGACAAAGCAACATAAAAGATTGGATTTATCATTGGGACATTTCTCCACAATGATCCTAAGCATAACGCGGTGTTATGTTGTTGAGTGCTGCCTTCTAAAACCCTCTTGGCCTTTAGCCCACTTACTTTCACTTTCAAGCTAAATGCTCAACTTCTTTTCCAAAATAATACCATATAGCTTGGCCAAGAGAGGGTTGATCATGATTGTCCAATAATTAGAGGGGTTATTTGTATCCCCACTTTTAAAAATAGGGATAATGAGGCTTTGAGTCCAAGGTTTAGGGAGCCCTTGCTTGACCGCTTGGTTGAAAAGCTTGTGGATATGGGAGATGAGGAGAGGACCTCCAATTTTTAAGATTTATTCCTGGTAACCTTCAATGTCTTTAGTTTTCCCATTTGTCAGGCATTTAACCCCAAAATCAATGTCTTCTAATGAGAAAACTTCTTTTGTTGTGCGTAGGGTTTCAAAGTTATCCCTGACATTTGGAGATTCATAAAGCTTTTTAAGGTAGGAATTCCAGTCGTGTAAAGAAATTTTATTATTATCTTTAGTTTTCCTAGTTAGAATCCAACTCCAGAATTTCTTAGGAGCCACCTTATAGAGGTGTAAGAGATTCTCTTGTCTTTTAAGAATATATTACCTTTTTTCCTTTTAGTTAGGGCTTTGTAGATTTTTATCTTGTCAATTTTGAGAGATTCATCAACAGCTTCCTTAATTTCTCTCTTCACACTTTTACAATCTTTGTCATACCATGGGTTGGTTTTTCTATTTCTTTTATTACTTGAGACTTTTAGCCTATGATGAGAGTCACACTCGTGATCGTCTAAGATGTCAAAATTTATATATATTTTAAAAACATGGAATAAAAAAAATCATATAAATATATGATTAATAAATTAAATAAGAAATATTAAATAAAATAACATTTAAATATTATTGCACTTTCAACTAATATTATGAAAAAATAAACACAACTATTAAACATAAGTATGCATACTTTTTAAATAGAAACTCCAATCTCAATTTATTTCTTTGAATGGATATTAAATAGCATACTCATCCCTTTTCAGATTCCCCTTCATATATACAAAGCCAATCACACTAGCATGAAACTGACACCGGCAATACCACAGAGGAAAAATGAAACTAGTACAACAATATCATTTATCGCTAGATGGAAAACAAGGGAGGAGCATGCAACGTTTCAGAACTAGGAAGAGTTTACAAATCCGAATTAAAGCATTCGAACTGAAATCCCCTAGATAGTTTAAAATTTATTATTTTAAACACTATGTTTTAAAGAAATGAGAAATGTATTATGGATATTTTAAAAATTATTACCTTAAATACATTATATGTTTTAATGAAGTCAGAATTATATCCATTTGCATGTATGGAATATTTCTTGAAATATTAATCTCTTTTGTTCTCATAAAAAGTATTATGATTTCCTCAACCCTCGCGTGTTTAATATTAATAAAACACTTGAAGGTGGTAGACCCATTGGTCGGAGACGGGGTTCAGCACTGTTTGTGTTGTAGCAACCGAACGTGGTAGTTAACCACTGTTTGTGTTCTAGCAACTGAACCATTGCCGTCGATTATAGATGTTAGCTTATTATTTCGAATTCCCATCATCAAAGACGATGCTAGCTTATCTTAGATGTTAGCTTATTATTTAGGAATGTAAACAACATGCTTTCTTGTCTGTGAAGGAATGGATTGGGTAACCAACTACCGTATTGCTTGTCAACTATAAATTATGCACAAATGCTGTTGTTTGTCAACTATGAATTATGCACAAGTGCTTTCAATTAGGCTCACCGCCTTCGATCAGGTACAAAAGTAGATTGTTGAGTTTATGAGGATTGTTGAATTTTTTTAGAATATTTCAAAATTTGATTCACTATTTTTATGCTTTTATTGGGTCTAATTTTAAAATATCCCAGAAATCTATAATCGATATAACGATACTTCAAAAAAATTCGTTGATGCACTGAAATATCACAGTTTCTTTTGAAGCTCCACATAAATCACTAAGTTTAACTAAATTACATGTTTCCCTGGATAAGCTCATACATGCATTTATGTGTTTTTAAAAGTTATGTAGGGATTAATTACTTTTAAATTACATCTTTTATTAATCCATCGTAAAGGTGATGCACCGTTTTATTCTTTGGTATTTAACATAAATGTTTTTCTCTCTAAGAGACATATATATAAAACAATATCAATTATAATTTAAAAAAAAAAATTAACCTATATAACGTTATAAATAGTCAATAATTTAATTTTCTCTAGGGTTTGTGCTATTTGATGTCTCTGTTTCTATGAAAAAAACATTGGTTCAAGAGGGACCACTATAGAAATTTAGCAATTTGATGTAAAGAAAATACACACTTCAAAGCTCATGATAGATTTGAAGCTAAAATATATCTACAGTTACTCTAAAATGAAGGTGTTATTTGATCTCTCCAAGGCATGATAGATCTAGAGTAAAGGGAAATCTATGTTGGTTCACTAGAGTTTTGCAGAATAAAAAATGCTAATATTTATTTTTATTTTTATTTTGTTTCATTAAAATATTTTTTCTCAAAATAAGAGAGTTTCTAAACAGTTCGCATATTTTATTTCTAACTCTCAGAATTAGGAATTCATTGGAGTGATCTATGATAAGCTCTAGATTAAACCTATAATATGCCACTATAACCCAAGAGCATATCTAACTCCTTAAAAGCCAAATTTAACAATAAATTGCGACTTAAAAAGTGTAGAGATTTCATAAGGTAGATTGAACCTCTATCCTAGGAGGTGCCTACCCTACATGCCTTATTACAAGAGGCCAACATGTCACTTATGGTAATCAAACCCAGAAAGATAAAATAACAAACAATACACATTCTTAAGGAATAAAACATTCTCTTTTAAGGAATGTAATATTTTTTAAGTAGCTTTCTCTATTAACTTCCCATTGAGCACCCCCAAAAGGTGACATATAAAAATTACATTTTAGAGTACCCATATCCTACTTAGGTTCCCGTATTTTGAGATCCATTTAAGTATACTATTACATTTTATATCATAAGATATTTTTCTAAAATTATTTTAAATTAAATAACTTGACATTAAAATGCACTTTTAGAAAATGCACTTTTACATGCATAAATATATTCAATGACAAAAAAAACCTTTATGAACTTGAACTAAATCCCTTTAGGAACTTGAATTTTGCAAATTACATAAATTGAAATTGTGATTCTTAAAAATCTCCACTGAATTTTAGACAAAAGTGACGAAAAAGTATAGCATTGATATATATTTTTTTCATTAATATTTTTTTAAATCCCACATGTTAAATGCATGTTATTATACATTTTCATTTCCTTCTCTATGCAGAAATTTGATATAAAAATATTATAATTAAGGTGGATATTGAAATAATTTATTCATGGCCATGATTGTCTATTTTATTTTTTTCCTAAAGATGAAGTATTAGCTCCACTTGAATTTGAAAGTGATCAGACATCTCTATATGAAAATTTCTTATAAGTAGTTTAGCTATTTTAGATTTGGTTTTTATTTATTGTGACATAGCCAAACTAGTTTGTACTTGCTTATCGACCCCTTCTAGTCTCACAGAGCCTATGAGATATGGTATTTATATAGAATTTGAACTTTGGTTTTACCATTATTATTCACTACTTGAATCTCACGATAAATTCACAAATTTTCATGACCAATCACATGATTCCATTACAGTGCACACATGTCACACTTAAGCCATATTTCAAACTAAAGCTTATCCTATGGGGCTTGGCTTTGTTGACCTGACCCCAAGTGACCTCGACGATGATCGACTGTCTTTGATCAGTAAGAGTGCCCTTTAATAAACAATCATGAAAAATAGAAAAGAAATTATTATGTCAGTGAAATGTGTCGGTCTCCCTCGGTTCCATAAGCAAGGGCACAGGTGAAACTATTATCCACCATCGATTTAATTGATAGTTTATATTATCTGTGGGAGGGAGATTCCCCTATGACGTAAAATAAAGGGTGCGGGTGCTCAAAGAACCATAATTTAATCATATATGTTGAGAAACCTATGGCATCCTTGCCTCATCTATGTAACGAAGCACATAACCACACAAAATGACCCTGGATTTTGGTTGTTGATGCCTCGTTACTATACACCTGACTACCTACCCCATGCAGTGATAACTTCATGACATTGACTCCTCCATTTTTCACTGCTTCCACTCCCCTCGTTACTACTAATTATTGATTTCCTAGTGTTGTTCAATCCTAAAGTTTTCCCTAGGGTCTCAATCCCATTAATGCACCACCTATACCTTCAATCAACGATGAGTAACTTTTGGTAGTGATATGAGAGAACAAAGGATTTTTCCCTCACCCTTCAACTACAAATAAATGTAATCAACAGAAGGAACTAGTTTTGATTCCATGAAATGCACACAAAGTTATTTGTAATTAACAGAGAGACAATTTTCCCATACACACAAAAGGCATTAACACATGTTCAAGAAGAAGAATAAAATTCCTAAAGGATAACTAGAAGGGACCTCAAGTTAGTTTATAAATCATAATGATATATTTACAGAGGAATAATATAGCTTTCATTCATGCTTTTAAGGGGATCTCATGCTCCTCGTTAATCTACCATCACCAAGCTACTCGATCTCTCTATCTCTCTAAAAACTACCTAGTTTCTTTATCTCGACATACATGTACAATCTCCTATTTTTTAGGAAACATATAAACAAAAAAAAAAAGTCCGACATATTTCCTAATTGTTAGAAAATTCCTACCACCTCAACCTGGGATATTTTTATTTGTACAAAGGCCCATTTGGCAAAAACACTAGCTCACCAAAACAACCTAACCATAAGTTTTTTTCTAAAATTTGAGGGAATTTAGATCCCTTTGGAAAATTTTATGACCCCCTTAGGTCTAGCCAAAAATGGTGGACTAAGGTTTGATGCACCTGCACAACACTCCCTAGGTAGAAATTTTTATGACCTCCATATAATATGTATTATATTTATGGAAATCCTCTAGGGTCCCAAACTCTATGTTTTTTATGTCCACACAGTTTTCCTAGATTTTTTGTTGTTGCCTACACTTTTCTAAGATCTCATGATTTAGATTGTTGGTGTTTTCTTAGTTAAATCCTCCACGACTAGCCACAATTTCCATGTTTTTGTCTCTCTTTGGTAGCTCCCATACTGAAAATTCTGTAAAAATATCATGACCTACTCCTTGTTCATTATTACTCTCATTATTCTTGCTTGTATAATGTAGTGTCTTACAATCAACCTTGTCCTACAATGGATTGTTTCGTTGTATTCACTGTACCATTTCGTAGGGACCATCAACATCCTAAAATTCTTAATCTCAATGTCATCCTGTTACTAAACCAATACACTTGATTGCAACAACACTTCAAAAAACCTCATGGATTCAGTTTCCACTTATTTACTCCCATAACCCTGCTACTTCCAATCATTATTAGGCACCTTTTCAAAAGATGTAACCCTAACTTTTTAACAATGGAGGAGGTTATCACAATAAGTTTTATTGTTTTCCTTGACAAAACATGAAAATTAATTATTTGTAGGCGGCTGGTTATTTTCCAAAATAGGTTGCAACTCCATATCCTTTTGACAAGAGGATTAAAATTTCAGTTTATTGATGGAAACCTTCCTCCTCTCTCTCCTTCTCATCTTCTTTAGGAAACACTTGACACCCTTTCATTGAGCCCTATTATCCATCAATATCAATTAAATCATGAAATTTATCAACAAAATATGGAGATAATTATTCAATTTCTACCTCCTCCTTCTTAGTTGCATTATATGTATGTATGTATGTATATATATATATATATATATATGTATATATATATATATATGTATATATATATATATATGTATATATATATATATATGTATATATATATATATATGTATATATATATATATATATATATATATGTATATATATATATATATGTATGTATATATATATATATGTATATATATATATATCTATATATATATATATCTATATATATATATATATATATATATATATATATATATATATATATATATATATATATATATATATATATGTATGTATAGATATATATATACATACATACGTACATACGTACATACACACGCAAATATGTATGTCCTTCAACCCTCAGACAATTGAACCAAAATTTTAAACCATCTTCATAGTTTAATACCACAATACCTACATTTTGTCCCTTATCCTTTATGAGGTTTTCCTCCTCATCTTCAATTCCTTTTATAATTCCTTTCAATAGAAGTTATTAACATTCCACATGGCTATACTTTGAAGCCTTTGTGAATTGTTTGCAGAAATTCTTTTGATTGTTCAAACTTATTTCTAGTTGTCTCTTCTTTTGAGAAACCACTCTCATGCTTTATTCCTTCCTTAAGGAAATATTTAAGGATTTTCTATCATCTATTGAGTTCTTGTCATCTTGACTTCCTACGAGTAAATTTTCCTTACCCAATTCAATTTGGAAAATTTGTCACTACTCCTTTCTTGCAAAGCCTACAGTCAGACATAATTTATTATTTTTAAAAACATGAGGCATTCTAGCCTCTTCTACTATGTTCATCATCAATCCATCCTATTATTTCAAGATCTCCTTAAGTTTACCTTAATGAGATAATATGCTTTCATCTTATATTTTAATATATTTTAAATGTTTTCCTCTAATTCTTTGAGGAGTTATTGATTCACCCTCTTCTATCATCAAGGAATTTTTAGGTGGTTTTCTACCTTCATCATGACTATGACCTGCAATCATTCATAAATTATCAAATTTAAAAGCACGAGGCTCTCTAGCCTCATTTTAGATATCTTATTTCATATCTCGAAGTTGATCTGAAATTTTGACATAGTGTAAGAGATTTTTCATCAATATCCTCTAATCATATTCTTCATCGTATTCACCCAGGAATGTTCCTTGTTCTATTTTAAAATAGTTAAATTAATTTTCCTTGTACTAAACTCCTTAGAGTCTATCATTTTTGAACTGAGCACTCAACATGTGCCTCAATTTCTTCCTCAATTTCCTGGAATATAGTTGTCTAATATGAAATTATATATATATTTTTAGATCTCATCCATAACTCTCCTATTCATTGTCCATTTATTTTGGTAGCATTTTTATCACACTAAGTATTTATGTTAACTCAACCATCTCTATATCATACTCCTCATTGGTCATCTTTCTTCTCTAGATGTCATATTCCTTGTCATCCATCTCCATTATCTTGTGGATTTCACTAAAAACCTTATTATGATCATAAAGGGTACTCTCCTTAAACTTCTCTATGAGCTTCTCCATGATCACCCTAAGTTGAAAAAAATCCTCTGGAAGACACTTAACTAGGCTTCACCCCTTCGGGGTTCATATTGCTATCATCGGTTCACCTCCTCCAGAACCTCTTGAGCTTCTTCTACTCTTCTGGTTGTTGTTGTTGCACTCTGCTTACCTCTCAATAACTTTACTTGTTCTATCCTCTTATCTTAAGGAATTCCTCTTCCCTCTATTCTATTATAACCAAATCTATAAACATGTATGATATCCTTTCTATGATGCACGGGTTATTTATCACAAGTCCTTTATTTCTCATATTTCCACTTATAATCAATAATTTATTTAGCTAGATTAAACTAAATTTTTAAGACCATATTACCTTTTATCTCTCAATAAGTTTTTATCTCTACAATCTTCTTCATTATTTGCTCCAAATTTTTTGTAGTGTCAATCCTCCAATTCTATTCTAAATCATATGGATCTATATGCTCTATTTTCATTCTTTATTTTTCGCTTGCTTGAAATTCATCCCATGCTTCCCGACCACAGAAATATTTGTTGTATTTTATGGTTGTAGATCTCCTTGGATTATTTAGCCCACTGCACCTTCCTTGATGTTCTTACCCTCAAGAATCCTCTCTCAAGATCTCTATAACAAGTTATACATATATATTATGGGAATAAAGAAATGATCACCTGAATACTATTGTGGTATCGAAATTTTATACCATCTTACCAAATGTGAACTTCATTTGTATGTTACTACTAAATTGTTGAATTTAATCATTAAGGTTACCTCTATTACTAAATTGTTCAATTGTAGGTCAATCTGGGCATGTTAATTCTACCATGTTTTTGTACTTGCACACTACAAGTATACATCCATATTTTATAATTATGCATATGAATTACTATGTACTGAGTAATCTAATGTAGCGATGTGAGTGATTGATGTATTACTTTCATGAGAAGTTGGTACTATTCGTGTATTAAACTCTTCATATGTTCGGGGCATAATTAGACACACCATTCTATACATATTTTAACACAATATTTGAGTGATCATAGGTTGGGAATTTTCACCAATTATATCCCACGTTGGTTATACCAAATTAAGCTCACAAAGGCTATTACTTGTCACATAATAGCTATTTGTGTCACATGGTTTGAAAAAATGATCTTGATTCTCGAAGAATCAAATCATCTTTACAACGCATTGAAAATCTAGAATACAATTGTATGAACTGATAAAAATATCAATTTTTCTAAGCCTCTTACTTTGCTTCATATGCACAACTTTCCGTAGTGACTTCTAATGGAACAACAATACCTCAATGAGTGTTCTAGTTCATTTATACTCCCATGGCGATTATTCAAAATCATTACACATTATTATATCTTAAATGTTTTTCAATGCGTTTTCCAAATATGACTACACTCCTTTGAATTCTAGCACAATTTTCCATCAAAAAATCCAGACCACATAATAGACAAAGAGTGTAAATATCCTCTGATACAACTCTGACTTATCAAGTCTATTTTTCAATTGCTTCCTAACCCCTTCTACTCTTGTAGATCCTACGAGATCTGATTTTTCTATGGACCTTCACCTCTGGTTTTACTCATAGGATTCACTACAAGAATCTGAGGGTCAATAAGAAAAATGATCACAACAAATCAACATATTCTGACATAGAATATACATCTCACCCTTATGATATATTTCCAGCTATAGGTTATACAATGGGGTTGGCCTAGGCTCACTTGGACGTAAGTAACCTTGGTGATCACAAAGTGTCTCCAATACCAAAGAGTGCCCTCCAATTCACAGTCGTGACTAATAAAAAAAATTGATGGTGTTGGTGAACTGTGAGGGTTTCCCCCTGTTTTGTAGTGCAGTGGGGGAGGATGGGCACAATGACTATCTATTATTTATAAAATCAAATATTTATATTAGTTGCCTAGGAGGGTGGCTCCCCCTTTGACATAAGTTGAAAAGAGGGGTTGTGGAGAACTGTAATTTACTCTTATCCATTGAGGACCCTATAAAATCCTTCCATCTATAGAACCAAGTGCATAACCACAAAAATTGGCTCGATCTTCCTCTTCTCAATGCCTCCTTACTATAAGCTTGACTACCTTTTTCTTACTCTGACACCTTTACGATGTCAAATCCTCAATTCAACACAACTTCAACTCACCCCATTTACGTTAATTATTGAATCCACTCATGGGGTTTGATCCTCAAGATTTCCATTGGTTATTGGTTCCCTCAATGCACCATCCATATCTCCAATCAGTGATTAATAACCTCGTACAATTATCTTATGGAACAAAGAGTTTGTTTCTTTCCCTTCAGCTCGAAATTAATGTATTCAACATAGAGGAACTCATTCTAATTTCAAGAAACGAATGCACTCAACACAGACGAAGTCATTATTATTTCAAGAAAGCCACACAAAGCTATTTGTAATTAACATAAGGATACTCTCACACTAAACACATAGGGAATCAACTCATGTTATTTGAGAGGAATCAAACACATGGAGGATAATTTTAAAGGATGTCAAATTTGTTTATAGTTATTAACTATATATTTATGGTGTTAGAAAATTGAAGGATGAGTAAAGAACAAGATTTTGCACAATACAAATCACACACAGTATTTTATTTATCACAATGGTTACATATATATAGGAATATATAACTGATATAGATCCTAGAATAGTGGATCTAGATAGCTAATACAACTCACACATATGAAACCGAATACTTCCATATTGTCACCTAGAGTCTCACAATGAAAATTCACAACAACCTAAAACACATGGAAGAATTACTTCCAACACCCTCCATTAATGCTAACATGTAACAAATATAAAAGACACATGTTACAATAAAAATATGATCACTCTCTAACTAGTCTTTATCAGTGCTCACATCCACTTTGGAATCTCACAAACACCACTCTTCCTTCACTGCCACATCTTTGAGTTGTCACTTGACCTCCATTTAGAACATAAATTCCTCTTGCTATCATTGAAAAAAGTTGTGCAATTGATGCTTTACGACTACCCCAAAGAATAACCCCTATACTAAATCTTCCATCCTAGTAGTATGCATCAAAATACGTACTTCTAGGTAAGATGCCTATGCATTAATATTATCCAATGGTCCATCATACAATTGACCTTTTTTAATGGGACACTTACATACTCACAAAAATTATCTCGTAACTAATTTTCTTGAAGCCTGAAGCACAACAAGACTCATTAACATATAGCAGATTCACATAAACAAGTCAATGATGTGTTCTCTTGACACCGAAGAACATTGAGAACAATTAACTTGAAGGATTCCTTTATGCTCATTAAATAGTATTTAATTACAATAAAATCATGACAAATTTACATATCAAAGCCTAAAAAGATAGACCCAAAATAGAGAATAAAATATTGAACTAATATAATCCGATAAAAGACGTCCTTTCCCAACATAGTCTTTTTAATTCAACAATTGTAATCTACATAAAATATGAGCATTGATTGCCATCAACATGGGACAAGTTCATGCAGAAAAAACTCATTTTATTCTCCAATGCGAAAAAATCACAAAAAATCACTTTTTCCAGGCATGAAAAATTATATTTTTCGTCTGTATTTGTTTATGTTAACAATGCTTCCACCTACTCATTTCCAAATTGAATAGCTGTGTCATAATTTGACAACATTTTCACATAATTTGGCAATGTTTTCCTATAATCCTAAGTGATATTTCCACCCATTGTTAAACCTTCATCTCTAACCCAATACATATTTCAAACATGAAGGATATTCAACTATTTTCTCATATTGAACTAAGCATGCCAACTTGGATTCCTCTTAGATATTGAATTAGAAAGAAAAAATGGACAACTCCCATTGAACTATCTATATCCATAAATTTCACAGAAGTTATCTGTAGTTAAAGGTCCTCTCATTTTTCATTCCAACTTGCTTGTCCTAATTAACTCGAAAACATACAGTTGGAAGTCTTCAGACAAACAATCAATAATAAAGCCTTCATGAAGAAGGATATTTTGGTTCAGTTCCTGTCTGATATTACTAATTGCTGGAAGCCTTGGTGGTTGCTCATATTAATTCTTGCTGGATCAGAGGGATGAGTGTATTTATTTTTATAAATTTTTACAAGACTCTACGCTAATTATATTCCTTCCAAGAACCCCTTCTGAATTTTTTTTGTTTATTTTGGATGGAAACACTGTTCTTTTTCAAGTTGAAATAATAGAAAGGAAGGGAAAATTTAGAAATGTGACGAATAGTGACGGTTATATAGAGTATGCGCTATCACACTCAACTGAAGGGAGAGGTATGAAGCCTCATTTCTACTAAGAGAACTGTGATGGTTCTATAAAAGGGCAAGGACCTCAACACTACCCAATTAGTTAGAGTCGGTATAAGAAAGAAATGGTATAATATATTAGCTTCTCTTCAACCTTTTATGCCAACAACTTACTGGAATGAAGATCGATATATTTAGTTACAACAATTTCTAATTTAATTCGAATTACAATAACGTTATAGAGTTTGGTACAAATAGAGCACCTTTATAATATGTGATTAAAGCATAACATTAACTATTATTATCTTCCCTTTAACTATGATAATTCCACGAAGCTTAAACTCCAAAAATTTCTCACGTCCAATTTAATTAAATGAATCAAACCATTTGACTCAAAGGCTTGACTTTGAAAAAAAAATATTTCTCCATGTGACCTTAAAAAAAAAAAAAAATTGTGTACAACATAAAGAAACTCACGATGGATGTTAGCTCACGAATCTTTAGTGATCTCTAGCTTGAACAATGAAATAGATGTTGTCCTTATTGGATCTTGATTCCACACGACCTCATAATGATCATGAACCAGACCCCTCTAGTTGCAAATCCAGAATGAAATAATCTACTCTTTCCATCTACACACTAATCCTATGGATCAACCATTAGATATTTCCATTTTCCTAAACCATCTCGTGAGAGATTCAGGCTCAAATGAGCTTTGATAACATGATAGAAAATTGAGAGATGACTAAAGGGAAAGATTTTGCAAAAAAAAAATCACAAACTATATTTTATTTATCGCTATGGTTACATATATATAGGAATACATAACTCTTCTAGATCCTAAAATAGTGGATCTAGATGGCTAATACAACTGACACATAGGAAATTGACTACATCTAGATTGACACCTGGAGACTCACAATGAAAACTCACCATAACCTAAAACACATGGAATCACTACTTATAACATATGGAGGAGTATTACAACTTGCATTTATTCTTTGCAAAGGCTTTCATGCTCATCCTCAAGCTACCCTTTACAATCTACTCGAGCTTTGCTTCCAAGTTGATTGAACAGTCTCTCTCTATAAAAACTACCTATCTCCTCCATTTGGACTTACATACACATTATCATATTGGTTAAGAAATATGTTAGCAGAACAAAGACAAATAAATCTTGCTCAACTTCTAGAAATATCCTAACACATAAAATTGACCTTTGTTACTTTTACAAAGACCGAGATGGCAAAAACACCATCTCACTAAAACAACCTAACTACCCACATTCTTCTAGAATGCGAACGCTCGTCTTTAAATTAAAATGCCTAACTTTAAACAGGTTACATTTTGAGGGAATTACTTAATTTTTGGAGAATTTAATGACCCCCTTGGGTCTTATAAAAAATGGTTGACTAAAGCTTTATGCTCTTGCATTATGTTTGCATCTCATGATATAAATTTTCGCAAAATTGTATTTTTTTAGTAATTTAAATTGTGTCTCAGAATGCATAACTTGATTCAATGCCACAAAAAACCTTGGGGCATTTAATTTTGTAGACTATATAACTCAAAATTAGGTGAAATTGACTAGAAAAATATAATTTAGAAAAGAACATATAAAATAATTAGAATAAAATCTATTAATACAATAATAGTTTTTGGTTTTTCTCTATAATTTTTTATTACCAAAAAATATATAATATTAACATAAAAAAATTAAATAAATTTATTTATAATTAATATACCAATATATATATATATATATTTTTAATAGGATGCATAATTTTATATTCAAGGTGAAAATAGTGATAGAGATCTCCCATATTAAGCATTGAAATTAAGCTATATAAAAGGCATTCAGTGAATAATATCATAATCTCATCCACTTTTATTTGGATTATAAATAATAATATAAACATTTAATTTGTATCCACTATAAGGGTCGTGTAGTCCCTTTGGTCATTATCATGTTTTTACTTCCCAAACTTTGGATTCGAAGTCTTTAGATCAATTTGCTAGCTATCATGTGTTTACTTACCCACCTATGAGATAAATTATTTGGCCGTACTGGACGTTGACTTGGAAGTCCACTTATATTCTTGCAGGACTTGTATGTATGTTGATATCAGTGGTGAGGGAGCGACAGAGAACAAAGTGATGGTCTCATAGGCCGAAAATGATAGACGAATAGAACATGCCATTGGTATAAATGAACCAAAAAGATAGCATAAGTATGCAACATGAAACATGTATTATATGCACACAAGAAAAATGATTCTTTTTATATATATTTATTTATATTTATATTTATATTTTGGATAAGACGATTTTGAATGTAATATTCCCAAATGGGAAAAGAAGGAATAAAATGCATAAAATAGGAAATATGTAGAAATATAAATAGATCAAAGCATGAGACAATAGTAGATCCATTCCATTATGAATATAACAACAAAATAGGTACATGCTCTTGAGGAAAATATCACTCATGTTGGGCAAACAAGCCTCCCATGAAAGCACACACCTAAATCTAAAATGTTGTTAATACATGAAATAGAGGAATGCAGAAAATTGCACTGTCTATGAGAGAATAGCAGCTGAAAGATAGAAAAATATACTAATACTAATATAATTATCTAAAAATTCTAAGGCTAGTGATCCATTCTCCAAAACATATTTCTAGGACAACCTAGAAAAGGTTTTCGGAAACACACACTATACAAAATATAGCAGATCTGGCCCTAGGGCTGAATAATATCTGAAATTGAATAACTGATGGGAGATGGTTGATACGATATAAAATATGGCTTATCCTCCTCCAACAAATCTCCTAAATGAAGGGTTGATCCCCACAAAGGAAACCCAAACACTTCGAATAAGGCAGTAAACCCACTACTGCAGCTGCTCTCCAAAATAACAAAAACCTTGAAGGAAACTATGTTGTAGAAGATGACTGCTAGTTGGACTGGTGCCAAGATATGTAATTAAGACCTGAGAACTTCCTCACAAGCTTTCGAATGTAAGGATGATCCCTCCAATGGAAACCTAGATCAAAAATTGGAGATCTCTCTCCTCCACTACTACACCCCTGCAACACAACCCAACTCTAAACATAAATGCTTTGTACATGAGACTGAAGCTTGGTCAAATTCCTGAATGTGGAAGTATAGTGCAACTCTTCCTTTGAGGCCTCTCAAGGATAGAGGTGTTATTCCCACCCTGTGCTAAACAACAATACATTCTTGCTAAATAGCTGAAGAAAGCTATATGTCTAAACAGACCATATATCAAAACATAACATATATCAACATAAATAATATTACTACCATCCTCTTCCTTATATAAGAAATGAGCTTCCAAACCCTAATCCCCATCCATTAATGACACTACTTCCATGCAATGTGTCTCCATCTAATACTACGTTGTCCCTCCATTAATGTCCACTCCTCCATGACAACGTTGTTGATCTGGTCAAAGTTGAGCCATTCAATGTGCTCCAGCCCATATTCACACCTTAGGGTGCTTTATTAAGCTGAAAAGATGATCCAATTTCACATGAGAAGTGGTTTTATTCCTTATAAAAAGATTTATGTGTCTCCCTACCCACTTATTCACCTATCTAAGTGACAAAACAAAAATGTAATATTCCAATTAGCTGTAAGCTAATTTAGGAATATTACAGTCCTCCCCTCCAAAATTTTTCTTGTCCACAAGAAACTGAAAGGATACTGCAAAAACTCGAATGGATATGTCTCCTCCCAAGAATACAAATTAGCCTTTGGTAGATAAACCAAATGGCTCTCATAATGAAGAAGTGGGAAATATATGGAAAATGTTATATGATGTCTATTGGCCTCCACAAGGCATGAGATATGGTAAATGTTGGGTGTCTCAATCCGAATGAGAAACTCGAATATCCATGCTATCATCCAAACAAAGTGATCCATCCTTGGTAGCTCATAGAAAAACTAACCCTTCGTCTTCATATGCAATGTACAGGGGCTGCATGGATGAAAAAGAGAGATCAAGTTATTCAACTCACGCTATATCTCTCTCCATTTATGATAGATATGGAACTGCTAACATTGGGCTATAATGATGTGGTCATTAAGAAGCAAAAATGCACTTGGCCTCTCATGATCCCACACTCTGGTTCCAAGAATCATTCTTGCCCAATCCATCCTACATATAGTGAATAGGGTGTCATCACCATATGGGAACCAAAATAAAAATGGAATATATGTCATGTAGCATGCTGGATGGTTATAATAGTCCCTCAAGTGAGACCAACGTTGCTCTTATTCTTGCTGTCTAAAAATATGATATGATAAGTGGCCATGAACCACTTTCTTGTTTCCATAATCTTCTCAAAAGCTTGAAAATAGTAGAGGACATTAGGTGTTGGCTGAATATAATCAAAGAAAAGCATATCTTTCCCAAAGTCCTCTATAAAGTGGTCATCGCCATCACTGAATTTAGTCCCAAAAGGACCATGAAATTCAAAGAGAGGCTTGCTCTCTTGAAGAGAAATGTGCTGCAAATCCATGGTAAAAGAATGCATATACAATGTTAGTTGATAAATAAGCATCAAAACACAATATTTACCATATATTGTAGACAAGTTGGTGAACATGTCCATAGATGAACCTTCACATTTCTCCATCAAAAGAGGAAATTATTGTAACAACCTTTCAAGGTGGTTGCTTTCCTCCTCATACATCAAACAAGCTACATATCTCTTGATATGTTGGTGCACATCTTCTTTGAGATCCTCCCAATAGAATCCCTCCATGATGGTGTGATAAGACTCAATCAAGTCTACATGTCCTAAAGAGAGTGCCTCATATGCTGCATGTAGAATCTCCTTCTTGAGCTTGGAGTCTCTAGTCAAGTAGATTTGATCATGAAAATAAATGACTCTGTCAACCACTCTATACCTCCCATATATCACTTGCCCATCAAGAACCTTATATGTGAAGAGGTTCTTGGAATATTCCACCAATAGTTGGGACTCCCAATATGGATCTAGGCTTCTCAACAATGACAGTGTTGTAGAAATATGAAATGAAGCACTTGTCACATCATAGCTCTCCTCTTCGACATACTTAATTCCAAAGCCACATGTTGCAGCATTGCTACCCCACTTTTGCTGCCTCTCTTGTAGTTTATCTTTCCCAAGACAAGATTTAAGTACATGGAGGTCAACCTCCTCTTGGAAGGTGTTTCCTATCCAAAACTTCCATAGTTTAGCAAATGCATGAAAGAGTGTCAATAACCTCTTTTCGTATTCAGAAATCGACCTTATGTGTGGAAGTATCAGTTGCTGCTCCAAGGCTATGGAGAAGCCCTTTGACACCATACTCATGCCATCATAGATTTCTATATCATCATCTTTCAGTGCAAATAGCTGAGTGGGAGATGGCAATGTCCATATCAGAAAATTTCTCACCCCTCCTTTGAACCCATCAAAGGTTCTCTGCATTGTTCTGGCTCCTCCCAAGGCTCCTTCCTTAGCAAAATATATCAATTTTGCACCATGTTGAGAGAACACTTTGTTCATCTTCCAATCAGGTGGTATCCCTGGTGGAATGCCTCCATGTAATGAAACATCAAGGCCTAGAGCAGGTTTTATATGTGAGTGGACTGATCTGTCCTTGTCCTCACTATGCAAATCATCCTGCCTCTTCTGTGCATGAAACTTATGAAATAGAGAGGGGTGTGTGCTTCTAGTCATATGATGCTAACCATCCTCCCTATCCTTTACCCACAATATCTCACAATCTATCAATGATGGCACATGATGCTCATGGATTGTGCCCTGATATCTACATGTGAGGTCCTTTGTAACTTCTTGCAAGGGTACAAGAATTCATCTCATTGGAACAATTGCTCCATCTTCCTCTTCATGAGGTACTAGATCTACTCTTGGTGTGACAGCGCTATTACCTCTTTCCTTCTCTTCATAATCAATGGAGGGTACCTCATCATCATTATGAGGCTCTTTGTTTTGATCCTCTTTTGAAAAAGAGATATCCATGTCTTCCCTTTGATAAGGGAGCTCCTCTTGAAATGAGGCTCTTACCTTTAGCAAGGTATTCTGCAAGTTTTTAACCCCCTCAATAGTATTCTAGAATGGAGATGGGTTTATAGATCCTTCCATCTTATGCAAAGGTTTAGTTTGTTTAGGCTTGGCTAGCTCAACCAAGGATGTTTCATAATGTTTTGCCTCAAATATTTTCACTATTCTCCTAGTTAATTTTGCATAAGTAGATATATTTACATGATTCAAAGAACAAGTTTCATAAAACCACCAGACATAAGAATTATCTTCAAGATGCAGCGTTGCTACTCTAATGGCTTCATCTTCTGAAACTTGGTGCTGCTACAAATAGGTGTTTAGATCCTTCACCCAAGCCGTAGCTGAAAATTTAGGTGACCCATCGAAAGTAGATAGAAATAATCTACCCACATCATGTTGCTTCCACCTCTTTCTTCTATTGTGATTGTTAGGTCTTCTATCCTCCTTGATCTTGCAAAATCTTTGGAAGTTTAAATGATCTCTAAACCTTGGAGATTGAGATTCATACTCTTGAAGATAGTCACCAAGAGTCTCCTCCTTTGGCACATCTCCTTCCTCCATATCTCTTGCTATGAACACATGCATGGTAGAGCGTTGTAGATATGATTGTGTGGCTGAATGCCCACACTCATAATATGAATACATACAACTTTCTTAATTTTCGCAAATCTTCTTAGAGAATCTTTACATCTTTCCATTATCATCTCTTTGATGCCTCTGTCAATGCACTAAATAGTTTGAAGAAGAAGTTTTGAGAAATCCTTCCCTCCGTATAATGAAGTCTTGCCTTCATCTCTTTTTTAGATCTTCTCCTTCATATGAGAAGCCTCCTTAGATGACATAATGTATTAAGTACATAGGCTAAGCCAAGATTATGCTCTGATACCACTGTAATATTCCCAAATGGGAAAAGCAAGAATAGAGTGCATAAAACTGGAAAAATGCATAAATATAAATATATCAAAGCATGAGACAAAATTATGTCCATTCCATTATGAATATAAAAACAAAATAGGTACAATATCTTGAGGAAACGATCACTCAAGTTGGGCAAATAGGCCTCCCATGAAAGCATACACCTGGATCTAAAATGTTGTTAATGCATGAAATATAGGAATGCACAAAACTATGCTGTCTATGAGGGAATAGAAACGGAAAGGTAGAAAAATATACTACTGCTGATATAATGCTCCAAAAATGCTAAGGCTAGGGATCCATGCTCCAAAACAAATTTCTAGGACAATCGAGAAAAGGTTTCCAGAAATGCACATTATACAAAATATAGCACATTTTGCCTTAGGGTTGAA